>JAVTVY010004447.1:0-38463 GCA_036873755.1 Hanleya hanleyi
ATGTAACAGATATTCCCTTGTCATGCTAAGAGTTATCCACCCCTCCCCCCCCCCCTTCTAGCCCAAGCTCCTGTGCTGGTTTCATAATTCCAGTCCTGTGTTGGGTGTGAATATCATTGTTTTGAATTGTGTTCAACATAATTGTAAACAATATTAGTACTGAATGCAAAATTTTCAGTCAGATATATTCAAATTTGACATAGCGGTCTAGTCTGACAAAATGGCGTCGCAAAAACTGTCAAAATATGAATGGGGTAGGGGGAAAGTTGTGGCTCTGTTTTATCTTAATATGACTTTCAACCATTGACTGTCATATACCATTATACTTGTACAGACCCATAGATTGAAAGGAGTAGATAAAGAAAATCCACAAAAAGTACCCTTCACTTAAATGACAGAACAGTCATTTTCTCAGGTAACATTAAATTTGCATATCTGACTCTTTTCCATCCAGAACTACTATTGTTTACTATCAAGTTGAACACAATTCAAAACAATGCTATTCACACCCAACGCAGGACTGAAATTATTGAACCAGCACAGGGGCTTGGACTAGAAAGGGTGGGAGGGGTAACTCTTAGCATTGCCAGAAAATATCTGTTACAAGATGTGTAGAATTGCCAACATCAATGTTGATGTTTTATCGGGAGAGGGGTGTCAGTTGTCCCAGGAATTTCCCAGAAGTTTTAGTGTCACAGAATAATTCCTCTGGGACCATTAAAACAGCCCTACCCCCCCACCCCCACCCCTTCCCATAAAACCAGCATTGGAGATGGCAATACTATACACAATGTAACAGATATTCCCCTGTCATGCTAAGAGTTATCCACCCTTTCCCCCCCCCCCTTCTAGCCCAAGCTCCTGTGCTGGTTTCATAATTCCAGTCCTGTGTTGGCTGTGAATGTCATTGTTTTGAATTGTGTTCAACATAATAGTAAACAATATTAGTACTGCATGCAAAATTTTCAGTCAAACATATTCAAATTTGACATAGCGGTCCAGCCTGACAAAATGGCGTCGCAAAAACTGTCAAAATATGAATGGGGTAGGGGGAAAGTTGTGGCTCTGTTTTGTCTTAATATGACTTTCAACCATTGACTGTCATATACCATTATACTTGTACAGACCCATAGATTGAAAGGAGTAGATAAAAAAAAATCCACAAAAAGTACCCTTCACTTATATGACAGAACAGGCATTTTCTCAGGTAACATTAAATTTGCATATCTGACTCTTTTCCATCCAGAACTACTATTGTTTACTATCAAGTTGAACACAATTCAAAACAATGCTATTCACACCCAACACAGGACTGAAATTATTGAACCAGCACAGGGGCTTGGACTAGAAAGGGGGGGGGAGGGGTAACTCTTAGCATTGCCAGAAAATATCTGTTACAAGATGTGTAGAATTGCCACCATCAATGTTGATGTTTTGTCGGGAGGGGGGTGTCAATTGTCCCAGGAATTTCCCAGAAGTTTTAGTGTCACAGAATAATTCCTCTGGGACCATTAAAACAGCCCTACCCCCCACCCCCCACCCCTTCCCATAAAACCAGCATTGGAGATGGCAATACTATACACAATGTAACAGATATTCCCCTGTCATGCTAAGAGTTATCCACCCATTCCCCCCCACCCCTTCTAGCCCAAGCTCCTGTGCTGGTTTCATAATTCCAGTCCTGTGTTGGGTGTGAATATCATTGTTTTGAATTGTGTTCAACATAATAGTAAACAATATTAGTACTGAATGCAAAATTTTCAGTCAAATATATTCAAATTTGACATAGCGGTCCAGCCTGACAAAATGGCGTCGCAAAAACTGTCAAAATATGAATGGGGTAGGGGAAGTTTGTGGCTCTGTTTTATCTTAATATGACTTTCAACCATTGACTGTCATATACCATTATACTTGTACAGACCCATAGATTGAAAGGAGTAGATAAAAAAAAATCCACAAAAAGTACCCTTCACTTAAAGGGCTCAGTCCATAGTTGCTGATTTTTGGTCCCCCTCAAATTCTTTGAAATTAAAATTCCACCAGGTTTGACCCCATGAGAATTTTTTGTTGGCTTTTTGTTTATTGATATTTGTGATATTCAGTTGACTGGTTGATTGGCTTCAAATCAGTACTTGGTATTTTGCCAGTAGGATTGGCCCATGCCTCACTATGCAGATAGAAGTGTGAAAGTGTGGCTGTGAATTGGGGCCATTTTCAGCTTACGAGCACATGGCATACTTTACGGTGTAAAATTGAGCTTGAAAACCGCCTGGTCGACACCCTATATTCTTTGCCAATTTTTGTTGGTCCTTGGACTGGGCACAGTGTCGGTGAGTTTCAGGACAATCGATTGTCAAGTTTTTTCTTTGGTGGAGGGGGAATATTACCCATTTTGGACCAATTTTGGAGGATTTTCCTGAAGTTTGAAGCAAGTTCAGTATGGGTTATGGGGACCCTGATTTTCGTCAACAAGGCTTACATCTGTCTCGGCTTTATGTCCAGAGCCTACTCTTTCAGAAAATATATAGTTCTATGGGGGTTCTCTAATAACACGGTTGCTGTTTAGCATAAAATGAACTTGCCTACTGTTTAATTTCAGATGCCATGGCCCTTCTATAGACTGCACCCTATATGACAGAACAGGCATTTTCTCAGGTAACATTAAATTTGCATATCTGATTCGAAATTTTCCATCCAGAACTACTATTGTTTACTATCAAGTTGAACACAATTCAAAACAATGCTATTCACACCCAACACAGGACTGAAATTATTGAACCAGCACAGGGGCTTGGACTAGAAAGGGGGGGAGGGGTAACTCTTAGCATTGCCAGAAAATATCTGTTACAAGATGTGTAGAATTGCCAACATCAATGTTGGTGTTTTATCGGGAGGGGTAGGGGGGTGTCAATTGTCCCAGGAATTTCCCAGAAGTTTTAGTGTCACAGAATAATTCATCTGGGACCATTAAACAGCCCTACCACACCCCCCTCCCCCCCCACCCCCACCCCCCTCCCATAAAACCAGCATTGGAGATGGCAATACTATACACAATGTAACAGATATTCCCCTGTCATGCTAAGAGTTATCCACCCCTTCCCCCCCCCCTTCTACCCCAAGCTGCTGTGCTGGTTTCATAATTCCTGTCCTGTGTTGGGTGTGAATATCATTGTTTTGAATTGTGTTCAACATAATAGTAAACAATATTAGTACTGAATGCAAAATTTTCAGTCAAATATATTCAAATTTGACATAGCGGTCCAGCCTGACAAAATGGCGTCGCAAAAACTGTCAAAATATGAATGGGGTAGGGGGAAGTTGTGGCTCTGTTTTATCTTAATATGACTTTCAACCATTGACTGTCATATACCATTATACCTGTACAGACCCATAGATTGAAAGGAGTAGATAAAAAATCAAAAAAATCCACAAAAAGTACCCTTCACTTATATGACAGAACAGGCATTTTCTCAGGTAACATTAAATTTGCATATCTGACTCGAAATTTTCCATCCAGAACTACTATTGTTTACTATCAAGTTGAACACAATTCAAAACAATGCTATTCACACCCAACACAGGACTGAAATTATTGAACCAGCACAGGGGCTTGGACTAGAAAGGGGGAGGGGTAACTCTTAGCATGGCCAGAAAATATCTGTTACAAGATGTGTAGAATTGCCAACATCAATGTTGGTGTTTTATCGGGAGGGGGGTGTCAATTGTCCCAGGAATTTCCCAGAAGTTTTAGTGTCACAGAATAATTCCTCTGGGACCATTAAAACGGCCCTACCCCCCCCCCATAAAACCAGCATTGGAGATGGCAATACTATACACAATGTAACAGATATTCCCCTGTCATGCTAAGAGTTATCCACCCCTTCCCCCCCCTTCTAGCCCAAGCTCCTGTGCTGGTTTCATAATTCCATTCCTGTGTTGGGTGTGAATATCATTGTTTTGAATTGTGTTCAACATAATAGTAAACAATATTAGTACTCAATGCAAAATTTTCAGTCAAATATATTCAAATTTGACATAGCGGTCCAGCCTGACAAAATGGCGTCGCAAAAGCTGTCAAAATATGAATGGGGTAGGGGGAAAGTTGTGGCTCTGTTTTATCTTAATATGACTTTCAACCATTGACTGTCATATACCATTATACTTGTACAGACCCATAGATTGAAAGGAGTAGATAAAAAAAATCCACAAAAAGTACCCTTCACTTAAAGGGCTCAGTCCACAGTTGCGGATTTTTGGTCCCCCTCAAATTCTTTGAAATTAAAATTCCACCAGGTTTGACCCCATGAGAATTTTTGTTGGCTTTTTGTTTATTGATATTTGTGATATCATTCAGTTGACTGGTTGATTTGCTTCAAATCAGTACATGGTATTTTGCCAGTAGGATTGGCCCATGCCTCACTATGCAGATGGAAGTGTGAAAGTGTGGCTGTGAATTGGGGCCATTTTCAGCTTACGAGCACATGGCATACTTTACGGTGTAAAATTGAGCTTGAAAACCGCCTGGTCGACACCCTATTTTCTTTGCCAATTTTTGTTGGTCCTTGGACTGGGCACACTGTCGGTGAGTTTCAGGACAATCGATTGTCAAGTTTTTTCTTTGGTGGAGGGGGAATATTACCCATTTTGGACCAATTTTAGAGGATTTTCCTGAAGTTTGAAGCAAGTTCAGTATGGGTTATGGGGACCCTGATTTTCGTCAACAAGGCTTACATCTGTCTCGGCTTTATGTCAAGAGCCTACTCTTTCAGAAAATATATAGTTCTATGGGGGTTCTCTAATAACACGGTTGCTGTTTAGCATAAAATGAACTTGCCTACTGTTTAATTTCAGATGCCATGGCCCTTCTATAGACTGCACCCTATATGACAGAACAGGCATTTTCTCAGGTAACATTACATTTGCATATCTGACTCTTTTCCATCCAGAACTACTATTGTTTACTATCAAGTTGAACACAATTCAAAACAATGCTATTCACACCCAACACAGGACTGAAATTATTGAACCAGCACAGGGGCTTGGACTAGAAAGGGGGGAGGGGTAACTCTTAGCATGGCCAGAAAATATCTGTTACAAGATGTGTAGAATTGCCAACATCAATGTTGGTGTTTTATCGGGAGGGGGGTGTCAATTGTCCCAGGAATTTCCCAGAAGTTTTAGTGTCACAGAATAATTCCTCTGGGACCATTAAAACAGCCCTACCCCCCACCCACCCCCACCCCCCACCCCTTCCCATAAAACCAGCATTGGAGATGGCAATACTATACACAATGTAACAGATATTCCCCTGTCATGCTAAGAGTTATCCACCCCTTCCCCCCCTTCTAGCCCAAGCTCCTGTGCTGGTTTCATAATTCCAGTCCTGTGTTGGGTGTGAATATCATTGTTTTGAATTGTGTTCAACATAATAGTAAACAATATTAGTACTGAATGCAAAATTTTCAGTCAAATATATTCAAATTTGACATAGCGGTCCAGCCTGACAAAATGGCGTCGCAAAAACTGTCAAAATATGAATGGGGTAGGGGGAAAGTTGTGGCTCTGTTTTATCTTAATATGACTTTCAACCATTGACTGTCATATACCATTATACTTGTACAGACCCATAAATTGAAGTGAAT
This sequence comes from Hanleya hanleyi, assembly GCA_036873755.1. NCBI lineage: Eukaryota > Metazoa > Mollusca > Polyplacophora > Lepidopleurida > Hanleyidae > Hanleya > Hanleya hanleyi. The sequence continues at coordinate 5,643 of JAVTVY010004447.1, forward strand.
AGATAAAAAAAAATCCACAAAAAGTACCCTTCACTTAAAGGGCTCAGTCCATAGTTGCGGATTTTTGGTCCCCCTCAAATTCTTTGAAATTAAAATTCCACCAGGTTTGACCCCATGAGAATTTTTGTTGGCTTTTTGTTTATTGATATTTGTGATATCATTCAGTTGACTGGTTGATTGGCTTCAAATCAGTACTTGGTATTTTGCCAGTAGGATTGGCCTTTGCCTCCCTATGCAGATAGAAGTGTGAAAGTGTGGCTGTGAATTGGGGCCATTTTCAGCTTACGAGCACATGGCATACTTTACGGTGTAAAATTGAGCTTGAAAACCGCCTGGTCGACACCCTAATTTCTTTGCCAATTTTGTTGGTCCTTGGACTGGGCACAGTGTCGGTGAGTTTCAGGACAATCGATTGTCAAGTTTTTTCTTTGGTGGAGGGGGAATATTACCCATTTTGGACCAATTTTAGAGGATTTTCCTGAAGTTTGAAGTAAGTTCAGTATGGGTTATGGGGACCCTGATTTTCGTCAACAAGGCTTACATCTGTCTCGGCTTTATGTCCAGAGCCTACTCTTTCAGAAAATATATAGTTCTATGGGGGTTCTCTAATAACACGGTTGCTGTTTAGCATAAAATGAACTTGCCTACTGTTTAATTTCAGATGCCATGGCCCTTCTATAGACTGCACCCTATATGACAGAACAGGCATTTTCTCAGGCAACATTAAATTTGCATATCTGACTCGAAATTTTCCATCCAGAACTACTATTGTTTACTATCAAGTTGAACACAATTCAAAACAATGCTATTCACACCCAAGACAGGACTGAAATTATTGAACCAGCACAGGGGCTTGGACAAGAAAAGGGGGAGGGGTAACTCTTAGCATGGCCAGAAAATATCTGTTACAATATGTGTAGAATTGCCAACATCAATGTTGGTGTTTTATCGGGAGGGGGGTGCCAATTGTCCCAGGAATTTCCCAGAAGCTTTAGTGTCACAGAATAATTCCTCTGGGACCATTAAAACAGCCCTACCCCCCCCCCCCACCCCGACCCCCACCCGTTCCCATAAAACCAGCATTGGAGATGGCAATACTATACACAATGTAACAGATATTCCCCTGTCATGCTAAGAGTTATCCACCCCTCCCCCCCTTCTAGCCCAAGCTCCTGTGCTGGTTTCATAATTCCAGTCCTGTGTTGGGTGTGAATATCATTGTTTTGAATTGTGTTCAGCATAATAGTAAACAATATTAGTACTGAATGCAAAATTTTCAGTCAAATATATTCAAATTTGACATAGCGGTCCAGCCTGACAAAATGGCGTCGCAAAAACTGTCAAAATATGAATGGGGTAGGGGGAAAGTTGTGGCTCTGTTTTATCTTAATATGACTTTCAACCATTGACTGTCATATACCATTATACTTGTACAGACCCATAGATTGAAAGAAGTAGATAAAAAAAAATCCACAAAAAGTACCCTTCACTTAAAGGGCTCAGTCCATAGTTGCGGATTTTTGGTCCCCCTCAAATTCTTTGAAATTAAAATTCCACCAGGTTTGACCCCATGAGAATTTTTGTTGGCTTTTTGTTTATTGATATTTGTGATATCATTCAGTTGACTGGTTGATTGGCTTCAAATCAGTACTTGGTATTTTGCCAGTAGGATTGGCCCATGCCTCACTATGCAGATAGAAGTGTGAAAGTGTGGCTGTGAATTGGGGCCATTTTCAGCTTACGAGCACATGGCATACTTTACGGTGTAAAATTGAGCTTGAAAACCGCCTGGTCGACACCCTATTTTCTTTGCCAATTTTTGTTGGTCCTTGGACTGGACACAGTGTCGGTGAGTTTCAGGACAATCGATTGTCAAGTTTTTTCTTTGGTGGAGGGGGAATATTACCCATTTTGGACCAATTTTAGAGGATTTTCCTGAAGTTTGAAGCAAGTTCAGTATGGGTTATGGGGACCCTGATTTTCGTCAACAAGGCTTACATCTGTCTCGGTTTTGTGTCAAGAGCCTACTCTTTCAGAAAATATATAGTTCTATGGGGGTTCTCTAATAACACGGTTGCTGTTTAGCATAAAATGAACTTGCCTACTGTTTAATTTCAGATGCCATGGCCCTTCTATAGACTGCACCCTATAAAATACCAACCAAGCAGAACGAAGTTGTTTCGAGTAATTTTTTTTCAAGCACAAATCCAGTATATCGTATAAACCACATGCCTGAAGAATCCTTGTGCCAACTGGATGAATTCTGTTTGAGAAATTCTCTCAGAGAGAGCGAGTGTTCCAAAAGAGTATTTGGATTCAACACCGGTGATTCTTTGCTTCACTGAATTGAGTGTCGTGGGGTCGTCTTGGATTCGATTCTCACGAAAGTGGCGATCTTGTGGTAATCGTAGTCGCTAACTGCTCCGACGTGGACGTACATATCAAGTATCGCCTATTACCGATTCGTCGTAGTTTATTATATTCAGGGATTTGTTATTAACAAAAACGACCTGGCTTACCTCCATTATTTGAGATAGGTCTTCTCCAATCTATCGAAATGCGATGGCACAAAGCTCATACAATATATACAAATATATGTAGCTCTGTTGGTATACTGGTAATGTTAGCAGTTTTTTTGAACATGTATATTCCAAGCAACGCATTGATGCATATTCAAAGTTTGAATAATAAATTTATTGTAATAAGCGTGACCGAGAAATAATTTGTACCCTAAGTAATACTTATATTGGCAATGATAGCATTTTTTTGGTAAAATATTTATATATACTATTCATGTTATTCAGACTATAGCTCATATTCCAATTATAAAGTCTTCAATATTTATATTGGCAATGATAGCATTGTTGCATAAGAGTAAAATATTAATATCTACTATATCCCAATGGTATATATTATATGTGGGTATTATTTTATTCGGAGTAACAAAAGTCACAAAATAACATAGTAAGCTGGACGGTAATCAACAGTTTGCATCCTAAATGTCGCTGTTAAAACAACCGCTAAAATTATGTGACGTATTTTCACAACCTCAAAAGAGGGTTATCTCCCCTACTGCCATGCCGATCGACCATGCCTTCAGCCACTTGCCGAGAGCGAAAAAAATGCCTTCAGCATTCTCCGCACAGTGGGTCATCACCCAAGCTTCATCATGTAGACTTCGACGGAGAATAAAAGTACGAGATTATCAGAAGTGTCCTGTATCACGTCAGCTGTAATTAAGCAGAACTAATTAACAGCGACGTATTTGGGAGATTCGGCAGATAAAAGAAAACAAACAATCGGTGAATTATTGAATAAGTGTTCACCTCTTTGCATCAACAAGAACAACAACTCATTAAAGCTAACGGTCGTTTGTTTAATAACTATCGGCGGCTCATCCGTGACTTCTCCAAAACAGTTTTGTTGGCACTCGAAGAGAACTAGCGCAGTTAACCCGTCATCTTATGGCATAACATGTACCCAAAAGCGAGATTTAACTTCAAGGCCGTAGGTTGGTCATTGAAGATAGCTTCCACGTATCTGTGTAGAGGCGATGTCGGTCAGTCGGAAAATGTAGATGTCTTGAATAGGGCGATGACGGTGCCGGATCATGCGCCAATGGAGCCGATAGATGCCACTCACTGGATGGTCTTCCGGTAACAGATCGCTAAGAACATTTATGGGCTCGTCCAGAAAATGTTCGATGTTGTCAGGCGTATGACTCGGAACCGTAACGCTGGGATCCGGCTGGATATCCAGGCCTCCTGGACTGTGGGTATAGACGTGCTCTCCGTAATCGCATCACCAGTGGCATTCGTCTCCCTGGGCTCGTCTTCAATGGACTGACCTTCCTGTGCTCTCCAGTGGGAAGTTGTCGCCCAGACTGCGGAGACGGGGCATGAATCAAACGTTGATGCTGTCTTAACTGACTGAGTCGACCGCAATCGCTACATGGTTCCGTTGTGCCCTCGTGGAGTGCTCTCTCATGGCGTCGTAAGCATCCTCCCGATTATATGACCTCAAGCAGGCTATACAACTGTACCGTGCGCCGTTGTGGATGGAGGCCTCGTGGCGTCGCAAATCTTCCGGACGACTAACTGCTTCAGGCAGGTTGTACAAGCGAACATGTCGGCTGCGCATCGGGGAATGATGAAAACTGCTACATACCGCCACTTTTATAAACCCTCACCCCACCAAAACTCTCCTACGTTGTTCTCTCCACCAATCACCGCATCGCTCGGGTGCGCGCTTGATTCATGTGTACCCCCAATGCATTAGCCATAGGCGTAGGCATATGATCCTTGGACGTACATGCTAACCTTGAGGTGTACCCGTAAGTAGTAATGAAAGGCCATTTGACCGCGCATTGGCCTTTGACCTCTGAGTGAAGCATCCGGGTCCTCTGTGACGTCACTTCCGATTCCGGCCACGTGACCGGAAGTGACCTTTGACCCCTGCGCATGCGCACAATACCGGATGTTAATAATGGGGCGCAGTTTCAAAGGTCACATCCTGCCACGTGACCGGAACCGGAAGTGACGCCACAGAGGACCCGGATGTTGCACTCAGTGTTCAAAGGTCAATACGCGGTCAAATGGCCTTACTGGATATTATTAATGGTGCGCTTTGGGGTCAAAGGTCAATTCCGGTCAAGTGATCGCTTGCTGTGGGAAATCCCCTTTTGGCATCGATCGTGCTGCCATCTGGAGGCAAAGCAGACAACTCTGGCTAGGCGAAACCTTTGTGGGCCAAATTCCGGTTTATCTCCCCTGATTCGAACATTTGCATGTTAATCTATACGGGGAATGGATGTATGGGTTAGGGGTGATCATTTTTTTTCTTGTGGATTTTACTATGGGGAGTGGCATCTTGTTTTTCTCGTCTCGCCAAGTCGAACACCATGGGAGGGGTCTGGAAGCCAAGCGGTGACATTTTTTGAAAATGTCACTGTGCGCATACGCACTGGGCAGGCAGATCGAGTTGGACGTTTTGGGGTGTAGGGGGGCTCCTAATGGTCCAGTTGAGTTAAGTCATGTGTCATCGTGAAGCACCCGTGAGGGAGCATCCGATTGGATGGGAGTGACGTGGAACTGTCATTTCGCGCATGCACAGATAAAAGGGGCATGGGAATGGACGTTTTGGGGTCGAGATGGATCACTTGTGGTCCGAATGGGTCGTGGGAGGTGTCAAAGTCAAGCGCTCCTCTAGGGCCATCAAACCATGGGTGGGTGCATGTAAAACTAGGATTGGGTTTGAACATATAAAAAAACGGAACACGGACTTTACCCCTAAAATAGAGAAAACCCCTATCAATCAGGTCTAAATGGACTAATATCGCTCCCCGGCGGATCGGGGCCTGCCGAGAGAGGCAGGGTGGGTTAGTGGGTGCATGTAAAATTAGGAGTGGGTTTGAACATATAAAAAGCGGAACACAGACTTTACCCTTAAACTAGGGAAACCCCTATCAACCAGGTCTAGAGGGGCTAATAACGGTCCCCGCCGAAACGGGGCCTGCCGAGAGAGGCGGGGTAGGTTATTGGGTGTATGTAAATTTAGGATTGGGTTTGAACATATTAAAAGCCGAACACGGACTTTACACCTAAACCATGGGAAGTCATGGATGTTTTGGGGTCCACTATTGATACGACTGGGGCATGGGAGGTGAAGGTCAATGTGACCTTTAATACCCTTTCAAAGGGGTCACAAGACGTCTACGGGGCCTTTCGGACCTGTCGTTGAGGCCCAGCAAGCGCTATTTGCTCCTGAATACGACTGTATATGTCCTTCAGTTACTTCAATGTTGATCTCCCGCAATGCACGTCATCAAACATGGCCTCCGACAATATCGTCAGCTTACGCTCCTTTTCTCCACTCGTCGTATTCCTGGTCTTTACCCGCACCTCGAACTCTATAGTTTTTTCACTTCACCTGTTGCTGTTGTTACTTGCCTTCCTCGTCAAAAGTTTGTGTTGGAATGCCCGCTCTTAACCTAGACCAAAACATGTACTGGGTCCGTGACCTGATTTCATTGGCTCTCTATTTTACTGCAGTGCTCATCCATTGATTTTTTAGGCATTGATTGGTTACATTTGGCCCCATCCTAGGCCACTGATTGGCTACTTTCTCAGCCGACTCATTGACTGGCCTATACCAGTTTGGTTACAATTAGAATCCCACATTTATGTTCAAGCATTGGGCATTGATGGACACTTGTATTAGCTCGTAACCTATTGTACAGAAAACACACAACGTGAGAACAACCACGTGAAAACTGAAGCCCAGAACGGGGCTTGTACATTGAAATGGTTAGAACTTAAGCACAGAACGGGGCTTGTGCATTGGAATGGTCTGCGGCCCAGTCGTACACCAGTACATCTCGATCTTCGGCCTTGGGGAACTCGTCAAACATCTGTATGATAGTGGGTAGCGTCCGTCCCCGGCAACGGTGGTAGAGGTAAAACAAGCAGTACTGGCCGAACACGCTACTGCTCAGGCTTTACAACGCTTTACTGTTCCAACACCACGTCTCTGTGCCTTCGTTCATGAAGGCTGTTAAATCGAGATGGAGGGGTAGCAGGCCGTACGGATCAAAGCATTCGCCCTGCTGTTCTCTCAAGTACACGGCTATGCAATGTTGACCGGGGCGATCCATCGCGTCCGTGTTGAGCACGTATACGGCCGGATACACATGGTCTAACGGGAACATCTCGGGCGAAAGATCATACGTACCCCTGTGTCATTCTCCAGCACGGTGTTAATCCGGTCTGTATCCAGGTTAGGTGGCAAATTCACACAGGACGTTGCGCGCCTTGCCCACTTGAATGATGTTGTCAAACTCGGCGTAGCAGATCACATTAATGGTCCTCCGGAGAGCTCGTGCGAAGTGGATTCTGCCTGGCGAGGTTCAGCTGATGATCGTTCTCTAATGTGGGGTCAGATCGAAACAGAATAAAGAGTATGCGTTAGCGCAGTCCTCTCGACTGGTCATATTCGCTTCATCCTGGCTGATTTGACCGGTCGCTGTAAACAGGCTCTGATAGGCTGGAATGAAATTCCGGCGCCCAAAGTTCGGTGTTAAGTCCGTGACTAGGACCTGTTGTTCGTCCACATGCAGGGTCACAAAATTGATGCCGAAATGTTTAAAGTCAAACGGGTTATCTGGGTAGGCTCCGCAGAAACTGGTATTCTCCACATAGGTCAGGATCAATCGCTTTGGCAGTTCCCTTAGGAACAGGTTTTCTTTGTTGGTGCTCATATTCCCGGCAGGCGTAGAGAACACTTTGGTTTGCACACGTCGGATAGGGTAGTGGGCTGGTTTTGTTTCCAAGGCTTGGAAGTACCCTAGTTGGACGACTGGATTCGGTTCCAGTTTTCGGACATACAGGACTGCGTCTTGGATGATTATCTTATAGTCAGCTACATGCCCCTCTACGTCAGTGGCAAACAAGGCGAAGGTCGGGAGCGCCCGTATCAGTCGGATTTTGATGGGGATCTTGTTCAAGAGGTACCGGTCTTGCATGAAGAGGTATGCATGCAGTCGATCGATGAGACCGACCGAGCTGCTGTTCGCAGCGAAACCCTTCCGTTTGTTCCATCCCGCATTGGCGTTCTCCGTGCCCATATGCACGGGTGAGTCCCGGTAGAATAAAGGGGCTGTCAACTGAGATTTTTTCGCCTCTCGTCCATACGACAGCAGCGTTTCGATGTAGGCTCGACAGGGGTACGTGTTGGTCGAGTCACTGATGAGTTTGTCGCTGAGAAAAATATCCACCTGTTGAGACAGAGTGCATCCAGAGATTCGTCCGGCCCACCGTTGCACTGTCGACGATTCTGGAGCCATTCCCATTGACGATCTTGGCTTTCACATACAAGTACATATGGACTAAACCCACATAGGCCGTATCTGCATTGCTGATGGTGAACTCGATGAGCCCTGTTTGTTGATGCTGGAGAGCGGGAGATGCTCCACCCATAATCCTTGTTCGGCACTGGTCTGTGTGGGCGCGACGGTCCACAAATCAAATTCATTGTTGGTGGAGGGGCAGAACTCTGCTTGGATTAAGGACATGTTTTTACGCAAAGATATCTCGGGTCTTCGATGTGCGTCTTCGGTGGGTCGGACTTCGACTGGTGCGCAGTCTCGGCGGTGCAGGTCTTTTATTCCCTACGGTTCGTTTTGCTTTGGCGACCAAGACACCTCCTGCTTCTTTGGATCGGCGTTTCAATGCTTCTCGGATGGGGACGAGTGATCGAGTGTGTTGATCGTCTTCACCGTAGGTTGGATCGGATACGGCGATTGGAGGCTTTGCTGCAGACGTGTATCCACCAGAGCCATTTTTTCATGTGGTTCATTGTCGACCGAAGATTTCACCCAATATTGGCCCCCAACACGGAAGCGGCCAACGGGGTTGAAATCGCACCGAGGAAGCCGCCTTTCTGTAAGATTTTTTTCTTCTGTGCTTGCGGGACTTGCTTCTGGACCAGGGTTCGGAGACCTGTCTTATGCTTGATCAACTTGGTCTTCTGAGCCGGAGTCAGTGGCACGTTCCCTTTTAAGACGCTATGCCCGATTTCACATAGACAGCGCACAAGGTCAGGTTCCGCGCCGCGTACAATAATCCGAACCAACTCAGGTTGGGTCGTCTTCAATACACGGAGCGTCGGAGCACGCTTCCGTACTCCAGCGGACATCCTGTACAACTAACGCTTGAGCCCACAACCCTGCCTTTTCTATCCTTTTCGGGCTACCCCCTGAATATTCTTTCACTTCAGAGACAAAGTCAACCATGATGTTGTATTAATTTTTTATTATCCCCATCATCAAAAACACACCTCAGCTGGAGGAGCCACTGTGGGTGTGTTTACATTATTTTTGCACGTACACGTAGTGGGTCTCTCTGGGAAAAAGACCAGTCTGTAGTCGAAGGTGATCGGGGATGGCTTACTTCATGTCAAAGAGCATGTACCCGTGTTGAGGGGTTGTCGCATTTTTAAAGGCTTCCAATGCAAACCACGGGCGGCCAGGGTACATGTCTCACCAGGTGCAGCAGTTGAGTGGTATCTCTCGGGTTTTTGAAGACCACCAGGTAGTGGGCATTTAAACTGATGTTCCGATGTTCTTTGTTTTTACTGAACAGCTTCTGCACAATGTAGATGATACTGAGACGGCGATGATGGCTGCCGTTGCTGAAGAGTTGGGTGACCCGAGCGTCGGTCTCCGCCATGAGATCATCCACGACCACCAAGGTGTCCGGCTGCAAATCAGCCAGGTTGGGTAGCCCTTCCACGAACGTGATGCTGGGCATTGCTACGGTACGCCGCCTGCCATTCTCCGTAACACCACACGACCCGGGCAATGGGTGGTGTAATTATGTTGTCGGCGTATTGAAGGAGTTTCTGAACGAAGTGTATTTTGGCTGAGCCCGTCGGTCCTGCGATGAGGCAGGTGAAGGGATGTTGCCACCTCGGGTCCATGGTTGGAGGTGTATCCGCTGACGTGGTAACCCGCTCTTGTAAATTTGGTACGAGTGAACCGGGGTCGTGGATGCGTCAACGTTGGTCGCCGTTGTCGGTACGTTACGGGTTCACGGTGGGAGATGAAATCCGGTGGGTTTTCAGACGTAGTGGGCACTGCAATACTCGTAAAACCGTTGCAAGGAACGTTTTACGAGCAAGAATCACAGGCCGTGGTGAAAACAGGCCAAGACTACTACACTGTGGAATGCACCCTGAAAACCGAGCAACGCCCACCCACTAACCCACCCTGCCTTTCTGGGGAGGGACCGATATTAGCCCCTGTAGACCTGGTTGATAGGGTTTTCCCTATTTTAGGGGTGAAGTCCGTGTTCCGCTTTTTATATGTTCAAACCCAATCCTAAATTTACATACACCCACTATCCCTCCCTGCCTCTTCCGGCAGGCCCCGATCCGCCGGGGACCGATATTAGCCCCTCTAGATCTGGTTGATAGGGGTTTTCCCTATTTTAGGGGTAATGTCCGTGTTCCGCTTTTTATATGCTCAAACCCTATCCTAAATTACATGCACCCACTAACCCAACCTGCCTCTCTTGGCAGGCCCCGATCCGCCGGGGACCGCTATTAACTCCTCTAGACCTGGTTGATAGGGGTTTTCCATATTTTAGGGTTAAAGTCCATATTCCGCTGTTTATACGTTCAAACCTAATCATCGTTTTGTATGCACTCACCTATGACTTGATCGCCCTGGACGAACGCTTCACTTTGACACCTCCCCCGACCCATTCGGACCACTTATGGCCCACCTTGACCACAAAACGTTCATTCCCATGCTCCTTTTTTAATGCGCTTGCGCGGAATGACGATAGTTCCATGTCACACCCATCCAGTCGGATGCTCCCTCACGAGTGCTTCACGATGACACCTTACTCGACTCAATTGGACCATTAGGGCCCCCTAGACCCCCAAAACGTCCACCTCGATCTGCCTGCCCAGTGCGCATGCGCACAGTGACATTTAAAAAAAAATTCACCGTTTGGCTTCGAGACCCCAACCATCGTATTCTACGTGATGAAACGAGAAAAAACGAGATGCCACCCCCTATAGTAAAATCCAGAAGGAAAAATATGATCACCCCTATCCCATACATGCATTCCGCGTATAGACTAACATGCAAATGTTCGAATCAGGGGAGATAACAAAGAAGTTGGCCCACAGAGGTTTCGCCTAGTCAAAGCTGTCTTGCTTGCCTCCAGATGGCAGCACGATCGATGCCAAAAGGGGATTTCCCACAGCAATCGATCACGTGACCGGAGGTCACCTTTGAACCCTGCGCACCATTATTATTATCCGCTATTGTGTGCATGCACAGGGGTGAAAAGTCACTTCCGGTCAAGTGGCCGGAACCGGAAGTGACGTCACAGAGGACCCGGATGTTGCACTCAGAGATCATAGGTCAATGCGCGGTCAAAGGGCCTTTCATTACTACTCCGGCGAAGATTAGATCACGTTATCTGTGATTCCATGAGTTGTAGAGAAAGCAGTCGCTCGGATGCGTACTTGGGACAGGTGATGTAAAAACATCCAACTCACTCCCTCTGTATTAAATACTTTGGTGTTGTGTAAGCCCGCATCGCTGCTCTATTGTACGAAACAGACCCTATAACGCACTACAATACCGCTTTACTATGTTGAATTGATGCCCTATAACACTAGTGTTGCTTAGTAACGCGACATTCATGTTCTGTACACTGTTCGATTTGTGTACCATCACATGGAGTGACGTTCACCTGGTGGTGGTGCTGCCTGGAACCTGATGACGGCCCAGCATGCATGTGCGTTCGTGTTTATATGCAAGAGCTCGGAGCTCCGTGAGTGAGGCATGCCCAACGCTCATTTGTACGGGTTCGACTCCAGCTAGGACCAGGGGGATTCCCCTTCTCTTGCTGTATGGCCATATCTCCTCCAGTACATCATGCCCACGCTGTGGGAGTCGCGTTGGGTATGTTTACAATTCTCGTAGGCTCTTGTCCAATCAGAAGCCGTCGTTTGAAAGAGTTCAATCTTCGGCCGTGTACGACTAGGATACGCTTGCTTTTATGGGCAGTAACGCCCGCCAACGCCTAGCTTAACGCTTCAACGCCCTGGTGAATTAGCCCTGAAGCTCTGATTTTCTAGACATTCCATGGAATTGTCACTAATTCATCGGAATGCAGTGACGCCCGTCAACGTCCGTCTCAACGTCTTAACGCCCTATCCTAACGCCCTAACGTGCATAGACCAGTCAATCGGTGGGCTGGGGAAGTAACTAGCCAGTGCAGCCATAAGGGCATTCACGGCGTACACACCGCGACATGTAAAGCATGTAACAAAATGTACCGCTATATATGACTCATTATGTCCATCATAAACAACGTTTATCAGGATGACCGAGTGGTTTAAGGCGCCAGTCTAAAGTGCTGGTCCACATATGTGGGATGTGGGTTGTGGGTTCAAATCCCACTCCTGACACGCACCTTTTTCGTTTTGCTTCGCCATGTTGTAAAACCATTGTACAAATATAGCACTATATATGAATCATTATGACCACGATAACCAGCGTATATCAGGATGGCCGAGTGGTCTAATGCGCCAGTCTCAAGATATGAAATTGTCTTCCCCGGGGGTATGGGTATAATGGTCTGTACATGCGGACGTGGGTTCGAATCCCACTCCTGACACGCACTATTTTACTGGTCACAATAACCAGCTGTGTGAGGCGGGCAACGCTCGTGGGAGAGACTGACTATGGTGGTTGTTATTGGAAGTCATCATTCTCCACATGTGCAATCGCGTAGTAGTAGGGAAACAACAGTTTCTGAGGTGCGCGGCCCTTGGACGTACATGTGAAACTTGAAGTGTTCCCAGAGAAGACTAGATGAGGTCATATGTGATGCCATGAGTATTAAAGACAGCACATAATCGCTCGGATGCGCACTTGAGATAGGTCATGTAAAAACACCCAAAACTGTACCCACTTCCAATTCACTACACTGATGTTCTGTATTAACTCTATTAGGGTTCTCTAAGACAGCTTGCTGCTCTGTAGCACGAAACACACGCTATCAAACACTACCATGCTGCTTTGGTGCCCTATGAAATCACGCTGACGCTCTATTACGCCAGAGTGTTGTTTAGTAACACTACATTGATATTTTGTATACTGTTTGCCTTGTGTATCATAAAATGAAGTGACGTCATTACCGGAAGCGACGCCGTCACTGGAACTGACGTCATCGCACGTCTCTGTTCACCTGGTGGTGCCACTGATGCCCTACATCGTCGGAACTGACGTCGTCGCCGGAAGGGACGTCATGGCACGCATGCACACACGCCTGGTGGTGTTCATTCAATCGCAAAACCTGTGGAGGCGAAGGACCCTTCCACTTCCTACGCATATGAAGTAGCAGTTGCCTCCCTCAAGTATACCCTCTAACACCAACAACGCTCTCCAAACTATCACTGCCATTTCGGCGGGGGACCTAGCATCCTGTGACTGCTTGTCCTTTAATGAGTCGCGTTGCGTCTTTTTGTACATTCTCGATTGAAAAACAATTCATGGTGAATTACTCAGGAGAAAACGTAAAGTGAACGATGCAATTTGTAAAAACAATTCTCCCGAGAACTGATTTTTGAAGGGTTCTTGCGTGCCCGACACCTGACTCTGCCTGTGTTTCGGAGATTATCGCGAAGCGATCTGATATGACTCGAATGCATTGAATTTTTTTTATCGGAGAAAAATTCTCCATTGAAAACGGATTTCAGGCAGATAAACCATTGGCTTCAAGCGATCGTGATTCAATTGTTCATCAGAATACGAAATCTTCCACATCATGGACAATTCGACGAAATTCTCGATTGAAAGTCGAACCATATTTGGAAACGTTCAGAAGACTTTCCATATATTTCTATCAAACAGTTATCTAGTGATGTTCATCCAGAGTCAAGTTAATGCAATCACTACTTCGAAAAGTGGAAAAACAGATCATGTAGATACAATTGATTCGTATTTATTTCATTAATGATGCCAAAAATTTCAAAGCAATTCTACTCCAACAGATGTAAAGTTTCATGAGAAAAACAATACGGTTTCGTCAAACGAAATGGAAGACGTTGGAATAACTGCCATATATTATCAAGTTCAATGGAACAATGCAGACAGTTAATGCGTGTCGGCAATTGCTTTCTCACGACGACGACACACACCGGTCTGCTCAAAGTAAGGTTCTCATCTTGTGCATGTACTTCTTCAAATGATGATCGATGACAGGGACATCTCTCTGTAACATTCGAAATGAAGCAAATCATAAATCACGTTCACTTGTGTGCCAGTCGTTACATGTAAATTTAGAGATGAGACGAATATAGAAATATACATTCTCTTTGCTGAAGGTTGTGTGGATTATTCAGCACTATCTGGCTTGGAGATCATGAGCAATGGATGTGAAGTGGTGGTTTTCAATTGATTTCAAACACTTAACACTGGACATTCACATACAATGAATTGATTGAAGGGATGGCATAAAATAAGCGATGAAATCTTGCTTGTAATATACACTTTATCAGCAATAAACAGCAACAAGTTTATTGAACATCACTTTATACCAATGCGAGTTTGTTCATGGGATGATAAACTAGAACTCATGGACTTCGAAAGGCCACCCAAATTTTTTAGACTGGTACAGATATTATAGTAGGATTGCATTATTTATTTAATACACAATATATGACCAGAAGATTCGCATCTTTGCTCCACAGACTCGTCACAGGTAATGCCTCTCTGGCAGATACATTTAACAGTCGCCAATGAGAATTAAAAACAATAGAACAGTTACCAATTGCTGGTGATCCACAGATGTGCTGAAATATTTGTGTGTTAAAGATGGACAGATGATCGTTTTTTATAAATAATTTGGTGTCTATATGCCGCGAAAGACAATAAAAAGGTTCAGTATTTTCTGGAAAATAGATTCCCTTGCCAAATATATTTATTACTAGGTATTGGGAATGGATAGGACAAGCATTGCCGCCCCTGGAACCACTTCCAGACAACACTCACTAACAAGAACTAAGATCAGTACCTAGATTGGAATAAATCAACTTGAACAGAACAGACGTGTGGGGTTAAACATGGACAACGACTGTATTTATGAATATGTGGCTTTCTATACCCCACAAAATGAAAAAAAAAAGTATCTGTAAAGTAGATACTCTGGACAAAAATAGTTATTCTCAGCGACCGAGACTTTTATATTTAAGAGGATTTCTCGGTATTCAGTCGTGTTAACTTTATGGGAGCTTTCCCCCATTTCGCCCTCATCACATCCATGAAAACAGTCAGTGACCAGTGCCTGTGAGGTAGTCCTTGATTGGAAGACAAGCAAAGTAGCTGATTTCAATCTCAGATATTCAATTATAAATTTATCTTCTGAGGAAAAGAATATATCTATGATTTTTTATATGGCGTCTGGCAATAAAGCTACTTTCTACTTGTCATCTATGATAGGATGAAAGATAAACAGCTTAAAAGTCTGGCCAAAGTTTGTACTATTTTGCAAAAAAATGAGGTAATTTAATTTTTATTTCTTGAATAAAAGGTACACGATGGTGTGAAGCCTACAAATTCGGAACAATGAGTGTATATCATCAAAACTGACCTCGTTTCATCGCTTGAGTTTCCCCTTTCTGTCGTGGTCCATGGTGGTTAATTTATATTGGACGGATTATATTAGGTGAGAAATACAGCTTCTTCGACAGGGCTTAACTCGGCATGCGTCTATGACGACTGATCTCCAGCCGAGAGAGATAAAAGACCGCTTCTTGCGTTCTGTCCATAATCTGCCTTGATTGTGATAATATGACAACTATTGCTTTAAAAACTTATTGACACCTTTGATTTGAAAAGAGCCACAACGATCAACTGATCAAATACCGGATTTATTACGGACAAAACTACAAACTTAGAGCCTTGCTAAACACACGATGTTTAATGAAAATTCCGCCATGATGAGCATTCTGCTTCCGCCCAAACCTTGCGCAGTTGGCCTTTGCGCTCACCCGGAAGTAAACGTGCGATAATGAAAGTGAGTAAATGAATGACCTAAGTTATCAGAATATCCCCTGCCATGCACCATGGACGAGATGTCGATCGTGATATTGTGATCCAACATTTAATCCACTGTATTGATATTCATACTTTGCAGTTTTGACAGCGGCGAAAAAGATAATTTATTTAATAAACCGACTTGACGACGGCAACATACGATTCATTTTTACGCGAACGGAAAAACGTTCCCGCTTATTTCGTTTTGCGTAACCTCCGGGCGAACTGAACGACCGTTCGCGCAAAATTTTATGGCCTGAACTGAAGCAGTCATCTATAAGTATGAAGTCCACACGCCTCAGTAGAGACTGATACATCACCTGTCAAAATGTATTCATCATATCCCTCTTACGAAGCGTTCGCTGATTGAAAAGGAGGCTGTATTCATTTTTTTTCTCGCAAAAGTCTCGCGAGCCTAGAGGGCAGGCCTGTGCAAGAGCCCATTTTACAGTGTGGGCAAAGTGCGCGCAGTTGATGTTGTTAGATGTCTTTTTCCAAACGTCCGGTTTAGAATTTTAGATGCAAAATTTGGGCTTGAAAGACACACATCCGTTCATCTGAGACAGCCCAAGTTCAATCCCAAGCTAGAGCTAAACATCCTCTACATTTTATCCATGGGTTTGAACTCCTGGCCCATAGACTAAACCCATTTCAAGAAGGCCCCCTCCCCTTCGGGGAGTGGCCTTAATTACGATTTGGTGCGTAATGATATTACTTTATATGACATATGGTTTTAGAATAATGAAAGACCTCAGGACATGGAAAAAGGTGAATGTAAAATGAGTCAAATTTGGGAACATTTTTGTTTCCTTCTGGAACATTTTATAGCACGCAACAGGCACAAGCGACAAGGTAAATCACCATCATTATACACAAAGAAAGCTGTGGCTGGGCCTATCTCTGTGCAAAATATTGGGGGTACCGGTATTCTGGTAAATTAGAGCTAACCACAGTGTGTAGCAGGTGAATGCTCCATCTGTTGCCAATGGGGCAAACCATCAGATTTACAGCTGGCAACAGGCATTTTTAAACGCCCCGCCATCAAATACTTGTTGTCGGGTGAGGGGGAGGGGCGAACATGAAACATCTTTTTTAGCGCCTGATTTGCTTTACTATGTTTATGCAACATATATGGTTTTTAATCGACAACGACAAAGAAACCAATTTGAAATTGTTACAATACTCTCGGTATACTTACATGTCCCACAGTCTCCGTGCTGTTGCAGCTTGCTGGGGGAGTGAATACACTGGGGTCCTTAATACCTGTCGTGATGTTCACGAATGCCCTATTTTCGAAACCGGCTGAAGAGAAGCAAGCATACAAATCACGTTTTGTGAGTTTTATCATATTTATATTCAAGGACACAAAAACCAAGGATATCTATCCCTAAATGTAATAGCTTTACCGGGTTTGGTAACAAATATATATCTTTTTAGGTCTCATAAATCATATAGAATATATCATAATATATTTTTATTCAGAATTTAACAATGTAGGCCTACTGTCTCGTTCCGCTCTCGTTGGTCAGGTTCTGCGTTATCAAGACCCCAATTTTCAACACTCCTTTCCGGTAACAATACCATTTCCATTTGTCAGCATACTAAATGGAATATATTTTCAGGTCAGTTTACACTTTTTGTCGCCTTCTAAACCAAATAAACCAACCGGATACTGTTCATGGGTGATTTCTTGCGGGTCTTCCACCCCCCCAAACAAGTGATGTTTTTGTAATTTGTCCTTCAACTTTTTAGCTTTTCTCTGGATAATAGTCATGGGCGGAGAGGGTTCACCTCGTCCAGGCTGCGGTACACCCCAAATCGCACTGTTCTGATAGTGTTAACTTACCATACTCCCCTGTGACAACCTTAAAATTGGTTATTGGGAGGCACGTGTCCGTGGTTACGGTGACGTACATGGTGCCGTTCGCTCCCTGTGGTACCCTATACGTATCAGCCATCAACATTGTCCCAGCCTGGCCGTAGTAGACCTTGCCAGTCGAAACAGCATTGTCTGAAGAACATCCACGAAATATTTTAACCAAATATAATTACAAAGTCCTTGACTCTTCGCGCTCTTCAGAATAATTCTTTTGGTGTTTATCATACTTTTATTCTTCTTGACTGGCGTGGATGGCTTGTATAAAGGTTCTATAAATGGATCTACAGTCCCAGAATTGCATTTTCAGAACCGGAGGTGTCCTGCTGACCTCGTTAATCAAGGGTGATAACTCTTGCTGTACCCGCCTTCGCGCGCAGGCTTCCTTTGAATCCGTCCATAGATGTATTGTGTGTGATTCTCTTGTTGAAGAGCAAAAATCGCAAACATTGATTGATTGGCCGAAGTGATAGCAAATTTACCATGAACTCACAGACTGCTAAGATGAGCTGATGTAGTATTCGTGTTCCACGTTACATCGTTCAATAATGTATTGATAGAAGAGTAGCTTGCATTTTTTATTATCAATGTATATGTGAACTTCTTTAAAACGACATACCATATAAGCACATATGATTTTGATAGATATTTATATCCGTTCTCTTATGAATACACTTATATGGGAAAGTGTTGATAAATAACCATTTCAAAGCACAGGGACTTTTTGTTGGTCGGTTATTAATTATGATGGTCGGTTATTAATTATGATATTAATATTTATATATATTCTCCGCCTAGTCTGTTAATAGAGTAGGAGGAGAGTATATATAAATATTAATATCATAATTAATAACCGACCAACAACAAGCCCCTGTGTTTCAAAGTTCGTTCCTTCTCATCTGACGAGCTCCTTCGGCGATTTCCGGTTTGATATGTAGGCTTATACAAGATCGCGCGATGGATAAATATGTACATTCACTGGATTTGAATAAATTTACCGATAGTTTAAATATTCAGAATTACTTTTATTATATATAGAAAGAGCTAGTTTTCTGGCATGATGAGATGTTCTGGATAGTTATATTTCGGAGTAAACTACCCCTTTCCACATAGTAATATTCCATAATGACCTGTATGTGGTCTATACAAAATCTATACAAAATCCACTTAGCATTAATATACAGATTTGGTGTGTAGAGTAATATTATTCCAGCAGTCGACAAGTTGTTACGGGCAAACAATAACAGTCCTACAGGAATGCTATCGTGTAATATAGTTGATCTATTAAGGTAATTTCTACACATAACACCGTTAAGCCTCTCTAAAAAAACTTGAGTGAAAGGATATGTGACGTTTATATACGAAAAACTCCTTTGTGTGGGATGGTAATATAGCCGATTTTTTTTTCACTCCAAAACCTGCCATATAAGATTTTTCTTGAAGTTCACATACTGAAATATCCCCTTCGAAAAAAACTGAGATGTTCAGTTCCATAAAAATGGAGATATGGTTGATCAAAATGTGCTCCCGGTCTTATTTTGGTATTTTGGGACATTTTTATGAAGGGTTTTCTCCTGTAGCAAATATATGACACCTCAAACCAAAACCATTCGTGTTTTTTTCCAATAAACAACCTCCCTAATATATTGTGTGACAAAATTATTTTGGTTTGAGGTGTCATATTTTTGCTATAAGAGAAAATCCTCGCTGTAAATGCCTAAAAAAATACCAAATCAAGCCGAGGAGCACATTTTGATCAATCGTATCTCCATTTTTATAAAACAGAGCATCGCAATTTTTTCGAGGCTGATATTTCAGTATGTAAACTTCTAGAAAATTCTAATTTGGGAGGTTTAGGACTGAAAAAAAATCAGCTTGATTACCATCACACACAAGGGAGTTATTCCCGTATTGTCATCACATATCCTTTCATTCATGTAGGAGTCGAAATTCATCCCACTCAAGTTGAGTGACTTACAACTAAAGCTGTGTGAGTTCAACTTGATTGAAATCAAATTCACTCAATTTTGAGCGAGATTTCACTCAACTTGAGTGGGATGAATTTCCAATGTTACATGACTGAACTTTTCACTCAAGTTTTTAAGAGAGTAAGAGAGGAGCAGAAGAAACGTTTTGTTTCACATTTTACATTGAGCGTGAAACGGAAGAGTCAGGTGGACAACCATCCATTGAAGGAACCCAGGGGCAGTGATCATTCAGCTTGCATACAACGCTAATTCTAATGTTGCTTGGAATTGTTATTCGTAAGAATGATATTACCTACCTGGCACACACATTTTCATCATGTCTGTCGGAAACGGGGTTGTGTCACACTGAGAGCCTTGGATCTTGTACAAAAGTTTCTGGAAAACGAGTAAGTGACAACACATTGTTGTAGAAAATGGCTAGGTACACCTTGATGACAAATACTATCATACACGGCGCTATCTTTTCTATCCTCTCTCTCAGACCGCTTAACCTGGCATTAATGTGGGTATAGGAACACCATGTGATGTATCATCTGCTGATATTCAGATGAACTGTTAAATGTTTCAGGTGACGTGGAATGTATAAACCAACGAGTATATATAAAACATAGGAAAATGTTCCAATTCGATACCGTATACCGAGAGCACGTTACCGCCCATCAACAAGAACTCAACAAGAAATATTTCACCCCCGGCTGCTTTCAAGTATAATAGTAGATAACCTACGGTTTATCTTACTTTGTGTTGGACGTTCCCCGGAATCGTTGAATCTTTGGATCTGCATTGATTATCTTGTCATTTTCAGTAAACGTGCGTAAAACAAAAATTGCGCGAAATGATATGAACCGCTGTTCAGTTTTTGTCCTCCTGCAAAGTATTCATGGCAGAATTGCGGCAGTGTCTTTGTGGGAAGTTGATGCTAGGCCGACATCGGGCTTTACAGACTGCCAGATCATTTCCATCATAGTTCTCTAGATTTGTATCCAATTCCGCTTATATGCCGGTGCTAGGGGCCGTCTGGTCATGTAATCAAAGTTGCCACATGAACAGGTACAATAAAAGCGTTCCTGAGATACAACACATATCATTAATCGTTAGGTTCTTGGTATGTGCTTTAGAATAGGTTAACCAGAAGACTACTGTGAAGTCATGTGGCTCTGTCAGTATGTCGGCACCTCTTCCCACTTCCCTTATATGTGTTGTAATTTGCCCAGTCCGCTCCCAGTTCAAGGACATTTAGGCCTGGTACACACGACCAAGTTTTCCGTATTTTGAATTCAAATTCAATTCAATTCAATTCAATTGTATCCGTGTGAAGGACTGACCACAATTTTCTACAAATTCTCCGCTTGTCCAGATTCTTAGATTGTGCGTACGAATAACTGGCTTCAGTTGCTAGCAACACTCGGTTATATCCGTTCATACACGAGTACAGAATGATATCGCTGCCTTTTGACTTGGCAACCACTTTTCATATGGCATGTTACGGTAGATACTTCATGTAGGAAGCTATTGTCGGAGTCGTTGTGCAGCTGTGAAGGCCCACGTCTAAACATATTTTTGTCCCCAGACTTAGCTATTGTATGCATTGTCTCTTTATTCTTACATGCAGTATGGACCCATGTTACAATGAAAATCTGGGGCATTCAGATTTGTGCTAAACTAAAAATAATAATAAAAATACAATCCGCCCACTGCCTCCCCATTTCTTAGCGCGCAGGTGAAGAAAAACGATCCGTTAAGGTTAATGTATATGTTCACATGGAAACGTTGCCAAAAACACCATAAATTTGCGACCCTTACAGTGCAATCAAGATACACAGCCAGAAAAAAAGTGATACTTATCACCTTAAAATGATGATGACAGCATCACCCAAAAAAGGTGATGAGTTAGAGCCATTACCCTTTTCCACCATCACCTTAAAAGGGTGATGGCTATCTCCCTAAAAGGATTTTTGATTTTGATTTGATTTGATTGTTTATTCACCATTTCATCAAATGTATATACAAACATAATATCTAATACGGCTGTATAAATGGCGGGAATAAAACCCCAGGGGGCTTGTTCTATCCCAAACTGATAACATTTAAGAAAGTATGCGACTGGCTACAGCAGGGTAAAAAAGATACATGCAGGTGTTCAGTTTCTGCTGTAATTATTTACGATATGTATATATAAATATATGCAGTAAATATATGTATAAGGTGAATATATAATCGAGATCAGGTGCTGTACATATAGTGAAATTCTGTCAATTTGATAATTCTGAGAGCTCGATGGATCATATGATTAACAATACAGTTATGTACAAAAGAGGTTTGTCTCTTCACTAAATTAAAATAGGTTATATACATTGTGTATTTACAGTTCCAAGTAATATAGGTCTATAGATAAACATGTAAAATAATAAAAACAATAAAATAAAATTAGGCCCAAGTAAATCTGGCAGCAACTTTTGTTGTGTATTATAGTGTGTACACCCTCCAATGCTTAGATAGATAAGTATGGCGATCATCAGTAGTTCAGGCGCTTAACAAGGTAGGTCTTTAAACGCGATTTGAAAAGTGAATAGGATGTGGAGGCTTTTATGTCAGTGGGCAATGAGTTCCACGCTCGCGGTGCTTTCGTTTTTGTAGAATAATATGATAGATTTGAGATTACTCGGATTCTGTAGAGATTCAGCTCAGATTGGCGAGTGGGGTAGCAGTGAACTTCTGATAGTTTTGTAAAATAGCTTATAAATTTGTTCGGTAAAGAAAATGGTGTGTGAAAAAAATTGTGGGTAAATAATAATATCAGGTGGTCATTGATATGATGAAATGGTAGGATGTTTAATTGCTCAAGTAATGGACAGGTATGAGCGTATTTGTTACTAGAAGTTATTAAGCGAATAAGTCTTTTTTGAAGCACGACTAGAGGCCTGAGGTGTGTTGGGAACGTGTTACCCCATACAATGTTGCAGTAAGATATATAGGAATAAAACAAGGAATAATATAGTATGATCAAAGTTTTCCTGTTTAGACAGTGTCGTACATTATTAATAACACCAATATTTCTGGAGATTTTAGAGGCCAATTCATCTATATGAGTTTGTCAGTTTAGTTTGTCGTTAAAATGAATACCAAGGAATTTGAAGTTGGTAACACATTCAATTTCAGAGCCAAATATATATATTTTGGGGGTAGTAGTATTGGCCTGTCTGTTTGGTTTGAAGAATATGTATTTAGTTTTCTTCACATTTAAAGAGAGTTTGTTACAGGATAACCAAGTGTGAAGCTTTTCAAGTTCGTGGGACATTGTCTCAGCTAGTCTATCGGAATCGGTATCAGAGAGAGTGGCGCTAGTATCGTCGGCAAAGAGAGTGATGTCTAGGGCAGATGTGGCTTTATTTATATCATTGATGTATATTAAGAAGAGGATTGGGCCTAGTATTGAACCTTGCGGCACACCAGTGTTTATCGGATTGAGCGGCGAGAGTATACCGTTGACGGACACGCATTGTGATCGGCTTGTTAGATAGCTGCGAAACCAGTTGTTTGCAACTCCCCGGAAACCATAGTAGTCGAGTTTGTACAAGAGAATCTCATGATTAACTGTATCAAACGCTTTCGAAAGATCTAGAAAGGTGGAGATACTAAACTGTTTCGATTCTTTGGCAGAGGCAAGTTTGTCATAGAGGGAGAGAACTGCGTGGAATGTAGAATGGTTAGCACGGAATCCATATTGGTTTTGGCAGATAATGTTGTTAGTTTCTAGAAAAGTAGTTATCCTGATTGCCACAAGTTTTTCAAAGATTTTGCTCAGGCAAGGGAGAACAGAAATTGGTCGATAATTTTCTACTGTGGTTTTGCATCCAGACTTGCATCCAGGCTAATCAGCAATGAGTGGAAATTTTCATGTCATCGCCCTAAAAGGGTGATGATCATTACCCTAAAAGTGTGACCACCTGGGCTATCACAAGGGTGACGACATTAGCCATCACCCTTTTTCATCACCTTTAAAGGGTGATGAACAGGCATTATTACCATAAAAACGTGATGGGCGATCACCCTTTGTCTGGCTGTGTATCATGAATATCATGATTGAATATGTGTTGCATCTCCATAGCATTCAAACGAACAGATACAATCAAGGCGTGACGGAGATGTGCCTAAATTCATTTGGATAAGAATAATGGCCAGTAATTAAGATTTTATGTAAAGAACATCATTATGTCTTGTTGACATCATTGGAAGCTATGAACCGCTTATCTCTTGTAGGAAACTATCTTGTGTTTTTTTAAAATTATTTTTATTTCATACACATTTGGAATTGGTACTAACAGTCATAGGAAATAGGGCTTTCGATTATTGACGCGGAATTTTTTTATGGACGACCTCTGAATATTGAATGTCGAATCTGACGCTTGGTAACACCCTATGGGATCTTGTCAAACTGCGCCGTTTCATGTACCCGCCACCATTTAATCTTTCCGCTTACCTTTTTGTAATTCGTGATTTCTTTCAATTTCTGGGTCACTCCTCCAGCAGTTATGAGAAATGTAGCTGCTGTCATCTTGTTGGTATAGTCATACGACCAGCTGATAGTGCCCTTTAAAATTAAAACGGCAATGACGATATTGATTATAACTTAAATAATAGGTTGAAATATATTTAGAATTGAGCTTTACACATCACAGATAATAAGATTCATTGAAACTGTGTATACCGACCATGCTTGGAACCAGATTATAATGTCGGCTTTGACAAGTGTCTGGTTTATCAAGGTTAAAAATACTTTACATTAAAGTATTGGGATCATGGATGATGTCGGTATTTAGAGGTTTGTCAGTTTACCCAGGTATCGGTATTCACAGATTTCGCTGTATTTTCATATGATTTCCTCAAATACAAGCGTTAATGAGGGAAATTGTGCTTTAAATATAATAAGAAAATCACAACCATACGATGATTGTATTATCTCCTTGTTGATATGTAGATTACACTCAAAGAACTAAAATACCATGTTCTAACATCTCATTTATATACTAACATTCAAAAGGGCACCGCTATGTTCGGTAACGTCTTCGATGTAGCCCTCCCATTGATCTGGTGTACAACAGAACTTCTTTTGAGCGACACCCACGGACACAACCACGGCGAGGACGACACAGAGCAGCATTGTGGACAAAGGTACTCAGCGGTAACTGATTGAGGATGTTCGAATGATCTGTGGTGGATTCAATGACAACATGTGTAGTATATGTTAGGAGTAGTAGTATTTATACTTGAAGGTTTACTCACAATCACAGGACCAGAGCGAGACAATCACCTGACGATTCGTGATATGTTTGTATTAGCTATCAGGATATATCACCCATATAAGCACAAAACCCGATACACCAGTATATACTAATGATTCGCTGGGCGGTTGAGGATGAGTCACTCCTGCTATGTTATTAAGGATAGCTGGTTCCTTAGAGGCAGTTTTTGCACCCCCGTGACAATTTGTCATCTGTATCAATAAATATACAAGATAACCATAATAAACTACACATTTTATGAAAGCGTACATCGTAGGGATTCCAACTATAACCGACGCTGCTACCGTGTAGAAAATATTCCAATTTTAAAAAATTAAAATGAAAACAATAGCGTCCATTTTTCAATTGAAATTTCATGAAAACTGTTGCTTTTGTTTCAACTTTGATGGTATACCTTGATAGGAGACAATTCGAACTAATAAACTTTATCTCATTTTTTTTTTTTTTTTTTGCTTGGTTTTGTTTTTACAGCTATTTTACTAAAATAAATTGAAAAACCCGTACTATTTTACGGTCGTTCGCCTTAATAGTTGATTAATTAAAAAACTAATCCGAACTCACAAAAAGTGAGATAAGGTTTACTAGATCACCTTATAAGTAACAAGCATGCCAAATTTCAAAAGCGTAGCATGGATACTTTTCGAGAAATAAACGTTTAAATCTCAGATTTTGTACAAAAATGAAAGGCTAGAAATCGGGCAAAATGTGTCCAGCTATACACCTGATGAATTAATCAACATTTTTTGCTTGAATTCTATTGTCAAAAACATATTTAATCTGTCTAATGGGACCTACTCGAATTCCTGTTTATTCTCGATAACTATTACGCTAAGTTTTTTTCATCAAGACGGTTTAAAGTCCAATTTAAACTTTAAAAACTTGATCAGCTGAGAATTGTACACACCTGTCTAGACACTTCACGGCGGGTGTCTGAGTGAAGTGTCACTGTTATAATTAGAAACAAAAATACGGATGTTTGCATGGTTTTGATCAGAAAGGGGTAGATTAATGTAAATAAGTAGGACTAATAGATAATTAGCTTACCATAATACTGCGGAAATGAGTTTTGGAAAGAGAAACTTAACAGACAAAAATAATAGTAGCCAAGCCCAAGCTTGTTGCTTGTGCCTCGGAAACTAAATTTTTAATCCTGATATTGAAGCACTTCTATTAATAATTTTGATTTCATTTTTTTCACCAAATGTTAGAGGAAATAGTGAATATTTGAATGAAGAAATAAAAAAAGACCAAGGGGACAGCTATCCTTAACTTGGAGAAGGAGAATAAATCACAGCGATGTATCTAAACTCTTTACGCTCAGTTGCATTTAACTGTGGTTATATATTGTATAGGACCTTGCGCGTTTTAGCGACCATTTGACCCCTATGGGATGTGGCTGGAGTGCCAGAAATGAAATAAGATATATGAAAGTGATTTTAGGAAATACTATCGTGTTGTATATTCAAAATAATTATGGGCACTTGAAATTCGGATTCTTGAATAAGAGCACCTTGAATAGGTGAATTCTTGAAAAAACCGTGTATACTTTTTTCTGTAAACGTACCACCAGATAGCGTTTTTTTATGACAACTGGGCAATTTCGCTTATACGTCATATTTCAATTTTTAAGCTCCGACCGCACATCATGTCCTTCAATTGATATACACGGGGTCTTAATTATCATTGACAAATGAGTATTCCTCGATACAACAGCCAACACATTATTCGTGGTACACAATAAAACCAACAGATGATTGACAGGACGTAGTGTAAACTTGAGAGTTCTACATCACATGAGCAAGGATATTGGGAGCAGGGTGCAGGTGGCGCCATCACCGGGAGTGACGTTATCATCAGAAGATCAAAGATAAAGATCATGGCCAAAGTACGCGAGGTGCACGGAGCAAATAAAAACGAGAAGGTACAGGATCCATGTGAAATATGAAAGGATATAGGATATAGAGAGCCACGAGAAACGTAAAGGTAAAGAGAGCAATGTGAAATCAGGTATGGTACCGGTAGTATGAAGAAATGTGAAAGGAATTGCCTACACACGTGGTAGGTATCTTGATTAACCCTATCTGGCCTGGCCTATCTGTCCAGCAGCCTGGGGTGGGGGGGGGGGGGCGGAAAGTGCCTCCCCCCCCATATATTTTTGCTACCGCTAAGGCTAAAGGGCTAAAACTTGCCACACTATATCTTTGGGTCAAGCTCTACAACAAAATGTAAAAAAATCTAAGATGACCGCCATGATGACGTCACATGGCGTCATTTTTAAAAAGAGCATTTTTTGAGGATTTTTCGGTCAGAATTTTCGAATTTTTTATTTTTTGTTTTTTCTCCGCAAAAAATACATGATAAATTAGTTAATAATAATCTTATGTGCGATGAAATAGGTTTTATCCACTTTTCCGCGCTGAAAAGCAAACATTTTGAAGGAATCTAACGAAAATATCACATTTCCGGTACCCCACATGGACGCCATTTCGAATTTACCCATGATCCTCAGCTCAAGGGGCCATGCAAATAGGCTCAAAATGATTCCAATATGATCATCTACAAAGTCACGGAGTTTCAGCTCTCAAACCCGTCGTTCCGGAGGAGCAAAAAACTAACAGGAAAGTGTCCCGCGCCCCCCCCCCTCCGCTCCCTAAGGCCAGGGATTCGCATAAGGTATCACGGTATCACTCACAGATTGACAATTATAAATGGAATTGCAGCCTCTGGATAGAACAGCGATCTAAGCCCTTCAATTCTTTAATCCTTGGTTTATGCAACTTGATTTTTGTTGGTACTTGTGTTTGTTTTGTGTAACTTTTTTCAGATGGCAGTGTGTGTTATTTCGAGTGGTTATTTATGTGGGTATTATTTAAGAAATTGTATTTTCATAGGCGTGCTAAATGGTTATTTTACGTACGGTTAGTATGGAAAAGTTTATATTTTAGGGCAACGACGAAGCCCGCTCTCTAAAATTTATAAACTTTCCCACACTAACCGTGCGTAAAATAAACATTTAGTACGCACATGAAAAAACATTATTTGTATCCTTATTGCACTACTCAAATTGATTATCAACAAAGATTACTATGAAATGTTGAAAACATATTTTAAACTTTGACAACATTTCTCCCATTTTTTTAACTCGTCCACTGATGTTGGGACGATGCTCCCGTCTCGGTTGGCATCGTGCCAATGTCAGTGGACGAGTTTATGTGGTCTCTCAAATGGCGAGTGATTTTGTCAGCTGAGTCAGCTGTTGGGAAATTACGTGGATACATGTATATGCCTATTTGTGTCGCTTTGTTCATCAATTTCCCGTTGAAACAACAGTTAAACTTGAGAAGGAAATTTCATCTTGTAATTTATTTGATGAACACCTTCACTTGATACATGTACATTTCACATAACCGTGCTAAAACGTGTAATAAATGCACGGTTAGCTTGATGTTATTGACACAAGTGTTATAGAATTGTGTATTCTCGTGGGATTGTTTTATTTTTCTTCATATTTCTGTCTGAATAAATGTATCCGTGCAAAGCTGTTGGTAAATGGCGATTGAAGATCAAAACTACACGTCTTGTATCTCAGCCACCAGGAGGTCTGGAGAAGTGGGTGGAATGGTCTGGCTACCCACCAGGAGCACGCTGACAAACATAAACCAATACCAGATGCGGGAGCTAGATAACACCTGTTATTACATCATATGCTGCTGATTTCATAATCGTTGTTGACACTGGCTTAACATGACACCTGGAAATTAATCTGTATTCCTCCATCTCTGTATTTCTCTCATTAATGGGGAGACCCGTGTGTGTATGTGAGCTGTGCTACGTCAATACCACACTAAATATAATTGGATTTCAATTCACCAGATCAAAGTACACTTGTACCAAAATGACATTTCATGACCTAATAGGTTTGAGATAGCCCCATGACCACTTGCCAACATAAAATTACGCTGAATGGTTTTCGGGGTAAGGAGGCCGGAGTCGCTCAAGTAGGTACACAGAGCGCTTTATGTAGGTCATTTTTCTTTTAGCTCGTCCTTATATGATAGTTTAATGGTTGTAAAAAGATATACAGTCAGAGTGACCCCAAAGACGGGTATGAATACAAATTTCGGGGACAAACTGATATATCTGTGAATGGAGCTGAGGAATCTGAAGGTACAAACTTTCCACAGCTATTACTACCACCACTGCCGTCAATGAGTGAGAATTCTTTCTGACATTACTATGCGCTCTTCGTCATATCAAAAGTGGCATACTATATTTGAACAGATCCAGTTATCTCGAGATTTGGCGGGGGGGAGAGAGAACTGTGCACGGAATTAGGCAGCTCAGACGTAAGCTAGGCTCGATTACAGTTAAGAGTTGCACGGAGACAATTATTCAGACTGAAATGTGAAGAAGAAAACAAACCCCTGAAAATTCACAAATATAATACACATATAAATAACAATACTCGATAACACACTGTCATCTGAAATTTTACCAAAAAAAACAACAACAAACAAAGCTTAATTAACATAACCCAAAGATTAATTAATTTAAGCGGTATAAATATATGAAGCCACCGAAGGTGATTACACTTATACATCAGTAAAATACCATTATGCAAATAGCTTCAAAACTGCAACAATAATATATTAGTTAATAGTTAATCATATCAGCAATATTATTAGCAGCATTATACCCGAGATTACGGATTGCAGCTTCACATGTAACACATATGGGCGGCAGTAGTATAGTAGGCGTAAATTCGGTAAATAGCGCCTCAGTGCGCATGCGCAGAACCTGGTATGACGTCACAATTGGTGGTGTGCGCATGCGCATGTGTGGTGTGTGGGTGGTGGGTACCGATGTGGGTGGTGGGTACGTTGTGGGTGGTGGGTGGTGGGTACCGATGTGGGTGGTGGGTACGTAGTGGGTGGTGGGTGGTGGGTACCCATGTGGGTGGTGGGTACCTCCCCTGTGGGTGGTGGGTGCTGTGTTTAACATGGCGGTGTGTGTGTGGGTGTGGGTGGTGGGTACCCAATGTGGGTGGTGGGTACGTTGTGGGTGTGGGTGGTGGGTACCGATGTGGGTGGTGGGTACGTAGTGGGTGGTGGGTGGTGGGTACCCAATGTGGGTGGTGGGTACTGCTGCGTGTGTGTGTGTGTGTGTGGGTGGTGGGCCCCAGATGTGGGTGGTGGGTACAAATGTGGGTGGTGGGTACATGTGGGTGGTGGGTACCCATGTGGGTGGTGGGACCCAATGTGGGTGGTGGGACCAAGATGTGGGTGGTGGGTACAAATGTGGGTGGTGGGTGCATGACAAGATGGCGGCCTATGTGTGGGTGGTGTGAGTGAGTGCAAGAATGTATTCATCCGCGGTGATGCAGTCATGTCTGGCGGTGATTCGGTCTCGGGAAAAAAGCTTCCGCGGAGAAAAAGTAGTCCCTAGATAAAATGGTCCGATGGGGTCGAGTGAGGTATCAAAGTGAAGCTTAGGTGAGGGGGCATCTAATGGGCTGGGTGGGATTGAAATATCGGCATTGTGCGCATGCGCGGTGGCCGAAGGGTATGAAAATAGCCTTTTTGGAGCTAGGAGATTGACTACTGGTCCAGTGGGGTCGAGTGAGGTATCAATGTGAAGCATTCATGAAGGGGCATCTAATGGACCGGTCTGCGTGAATCGGGCGTGACCTGGGACTATGGGATGCATGTACTCACTTGGTTCTGGGTATTTGTCATCACGGGGAGGTCACGTGATCAGTTCAAGGTCATATCCATTTTTTCCATCACGGTTGTGCGCAGGTGTATGACGTCACTTCCGGTCTGCGTGAATCGGGCGTGACCTGGAAAAAGGATTGATCTGTAATCTGTGTTGTTGTTGTTGTTGTTGTTGCTCCCTTTTTTTTGGACTAACCCATCAGAATAGTACGTATCACGGACTACACCCGTAGAGCTACATCTGGTCTATAAAATACGTCCCTCTGGATCCCACACCTTCATTTCTACAGAGCCATGGCGGAGATCCAGCCCCATGCGACTCGCATTTTACAGTATGCCACCGTGGTGAATTCATTCACGGGTTACCGAGCAGTGGTCCGGTCCATGTTTGCAGATGGCGACGACAACGAGGGACGACGCCAGATCCTGAACGAGTTCACAGAAGCGGTCCTCCACAGAGTGCACTCGATGGACAGGCGTGCCATCACTCACCACTACTGGACTATGACAGCCATCCTTGATGCTCGCGCTATGGACCAGGAGCGCTCACGCCGGAACCAGCGCCGGCTGGTTGGCCTCATACTAGTCTGTGCCCTATTCACCCTGGCGCTGTGGTATTGACACTATAAATACAGGGGATGAGACAGAGTGTGTGTCATTCTCCCTTCGACATTTACAGCAAGCATGTCACTACGCGCCATCCTGCCTCTTACACCCAGTGTGAGGTTATACATTTATCAAGATAAAGTCATCCTCGTGAAAGACGATCAAGCTATTTACTGGACGCCCGCTGAGAGGCTATCGAATCCGGTGACACTACAGCGTGATGGGTGGACTAAGTTTAAACGGGTGTTGAGCGGTGAGTTGGACGGAGACCTCATCCACCTGGACAACGCCATCTACGTATATTCCGTACCACCCGTCCACATACGTCTGGGCCCCTACCAAGAGCCTACGCGAA
Source organism: Hanleya hanleyi (assembly GCA_036873755.1). Lineage (NCBI taxonomy): Eukaryota > Metazoa > Mollusca > Polyplacophora > Lepidopleurida > Hanleyidae > Hanleya > Hanleya hanleyi. The sequence goes on from JAVTVY010004447.1 coordinate 37,101, forward strand.
GTATCAGCCTAACTTCCTCTGTGTGGTCAGCCTTGGAGAAAATAGTGCCTATTGTGGACCAGTTATTTACACCGGACGACCGATCACCCGACCAATTAGCGTGGGTTCGTGCTATGGAAGACGCGGCGGCTGAACCCCATGAACAACTACATGAACCCGACGACGATGCCATTGATTACCCCGCTAGACTCAGTCAGCCCAATGACATGACCACCTGATCCTTTGATCTCACGGGGTTCCCCCTATAAATACGAGAGACAGTGAAATCTGGTACCATTCACGTACTGACCATGACGGAGCATATAGTACTGGCGTATTTCAGCTTGACCCCCGAGGTTTTCCTGCACCTGTATGCGGATAAGGTCGATATCATGGAGGAGGTGGTGGGAGACACGGACCCTACACAACCGTGCCCGGCTCACATTCGTCTGTCCCGGGAGGGCTGGACCAAATTCAAACGGGTGTTGTCTGGTGAACTGGACGGCGACCTCATCCACTTGTGTCACGATGTGGACATCCGACGCGGCCCTTTCTTTGCTCAATTGGCTCGGCTAGATGGAGGTACAGTGCATTTTACCCTTCACCCTGATCTATGGTCTGCATTGGAAGATGCCGTGGTGGATGTGGATGAAGTGCTTATCAAGCGATCATCAGACGAGTTGGACTGGTCATTGACCATGGCCACTGTGGAAGTCCACGAAGAAAATCAGAAAGAAACTCCGGCCCAAGATATACCCGTTATAAATAAACGATAGAGGCAGGGTCCATCATCATTTTGTCACCATGAAGCGCTGGGAGAAGGTGTTGGATAACTTATACTACAGTCCCGACAGTCCGGCAGCCTATAGTGCATTGTCGGCTCTCTATCGAGCGGCCAAACCCCAGGGGGTACAACGTACCCAAGTCCGAGATTGGTTAAGAAGACAAGACACCTATACCTTACATCGATCTGTCCGTCGCCATTTTCTACGGAACCGGGTCATCGTGGGAGGAATAGATGCCCGGTGGCAAGCGGATTTGGTGGATATGAGCGCCTTTGCCAAACACAACGATGAGAATCGGTATATCTTGACGTGCATCGATATCCTATCCAAGTATGCGTGGGTAGTACCCATCCGGACGAAAACGGGGGCAAATCTCATAGCGGCGTTCAAAGACATCTTCAAGACCGGGCGCAAACCTTTGTATTTGCAAACCGACGAAGGCACAGAATTCCTCAACAGACCGTTCCAAGCCTTTCTCAAGAAACAGAAGGTGTTTTTCTTCCATACGTACAACGAGACCAAGGCTTCCGTGGTGGAGAGGTTCAACAGGACTTTCAAAGGCCGCATGTATAAATATTTCACCTATAAGAATACAAGGC
>JAVTVY010004448.1:0-37673 GCA_036873755.1 Hanleya hanleyi
GGTCATCGTGGGAGGACTAGATGCTCAATGGCAAGCGGATTTGGTCGATATGAGCGCCTTTGCCAAACACAACGATGGGAATCGGCATATCTTGACGTGCATCGATATCCTGTCGAAGTATGCGTGGGTGGTACCCCTCCGGTCGAAAACGGGGGCGAATCTCATAGCCGCGTTCAAGGACATCTTCAAGACCGGGCGCAAACCCATGTATTTGCAAACCGACGAAGGCACGGAATTCCTCAACAGACCGTTCCAACAGTTTCTGAAAGCCCAGAAGGTGTTTTTCTTCCATACGTACAACGAGACCAAGGCTTCCGTGGCGGAAAGGTTCAACAGGACATTCAAAGGCCGCATGTATAAATATTTCACCTATAAGAATACAAGGCGGTACATCGATGTTCTCCCGAAACTTGTGAGTGGTTACAATCGAGCCTATCACGGGAGTATAGAGAGAGCCCCCATTACCGTGACCCAACCCAATGAAGCCCAAGTCCGGCGTGTCTTGTACGCCCAGGCAATCGCAGCGAACGACGAAGGAGGTGTACAAGGTCGGGGACCCTGTACGGATCAGTAAAGTCACAGGTCAATTTGAGAAAAGTTACTTGCCCAACTGGAGCGATGAGCACTTCCTGATTAAACGGCGCCTACCCCGACAGCAGCGAGTCTATGAACTGGAAGATCTTCAAGGGGAACCGTTGCTAGGGACTTTGAAAACGGAACGTCGGCGTGGTAAACTGTTTCATTTCGTCAAATAGCAAGGCTGGCCCAGTTCCTTCAATTCCTGGGTGGCGGCCAACCACGTGAAACGACTATAAAGCCAGACACCACTACCGTCATCCTTCATTCCACGTTCGACCACGGTGCTATGGACAAGCAGCAGCTGCCTCTGAACACAGCGTCTCCCAAAACGCGCAAAGCGCAAGTGGGCTTTGTGGTGATATTGCTAACCCTGCTGAGTGTGTTGTACGGAGGTGTGTTTTACGACGTAGCCTATGTCAGCACGCTACTTAACCAACTTAGAACTCCAGCTGTGAGTGGCAGTAAAACCAGTCTACAGATAGCACCAGTCACCTCCGTGATCGAAACGAGCCCAGTCATCACCACCACCAAACCCCGTGTACAATTACAAGCGTCTAGTCCGTCATTCATAATCCAGCCGTCGTCCATTAGAGAATATCCGCGTCCATAATCCAAAGACCTATTCCATATTCCATATAACAGTATTAGCACCAAATTCAAAAAGACAATCATTGTATACATAAACATAGGCTTGTTTCCTGCAAGAGAGAAGCGGTCAATAGTTTTCAATGATGCCGGCAAGACATCATGATAAGCCACATCGAGCTCCACACCGAGTATACAGTCAACACCTACACCAAGTACACCCACTACGTCTGAAAACCCACCGGATTTCATCCCTCACAGTGAACAGACAACGACGACCGACGTTATACCCACCACCATCATCACTCACAGTGAACAGACAACGACGACCGACGTTGTACCCACCACCACCACTCCAGTTCGCTCGTACCAAATTTACCAGAGCGCGTTACCACGACAGCGCATACAGCTCGAACCATGGACCCTCGGTGGCAGCATCCCTTCACTTGCGTCATCGCAGGACCGACGGGCTCCGGCAAAACGCACTTCGTCAGGAAGCTCCTTCAACACGCCGACAGCATGATCACCCACCCATTGCCCGAGTCGTGTGGTGTTACGGAGAATGGCAGGCAGCGTATGCAGCAATGCCCCACATCACGTTCGTGGAAGGCCTACCCAACCTGGCCGATTTGGAACCCGACACCTTGGTGGTTCTGGATGATCTCATGGCGGAGACGGATGCGCGGGTCACCCAACTCTTTACCAAAGGCAGCCATCATCGACGGCTCAGCATCATCTACATTGTGCAGAATCTGTTCAGTAAAAACAAAGAACATCGGAACATCAGCTTAAATGCCCACTACCTGGTGGTCTTCAAAAACCCGAGAGATACCACTCAACTGCTGCACCTGGCGAGACAAATGTATCCCGGCCGCACACCGTTTGCGTTGGAAGCCTTCAAAGATGCGACAACCCCTCAGCACGGGTATATGCTCTTCGACCTCAAGCAAACCACCCCCGACCACCTTCGACTACGGACCGGCATCTTTCCCGGAGAGGCCCACCACGTGTACATGCAAAAATAATGTAAACACACCCACAGTGGCTCCCCCAGCTGGAGTGTGTGTTTGATGATGGGGATAATAAAAAGAATTAATACCACAGCATGGTTGACTTTGTCTCTGTTCTCTGAGGTAGATAAAAAGAGCAGAGGTGTGAGTTCTAGCATTAGTTGTACATGATGTCTGCGCGAGTACGGAAGCACGTTCCGACGCTCCGTGTATTGAAGACGGTCCCACCCGAGTTGGTCCGAATCATTGTACGCGGTGCGGACCCTGACCTTGTACGCTGTCTGTGCGAGTTCGGGTACAACCTGTTAAAAGGCAACGTACCACTCACTCCGGCTCAGAAGACCAATTTGACCAAGCATAAGACAGGTCTCCGAACCCTAGTCCAGAAGCGAGTCTCTCAAACACAAAAGAAAAAGGTGTTACAGAAAGGCGGCTTTCTCGGGGCCATTTTAGCACCGTTGGCCGCTTCCGTGTTGGGTCCAGTATTGGGTGGACTCTTCGACCGACAATGAACCAGACGAAAAAAATGGTCCTCGTCGAACCACGGCTCCTTCAAAACCTCCAATCACCCTACCCTGTCCCACCTACGGTGAAGACCATACACAGCCTCGATGAAGAGATGCAACAGATCTTACAAAGACCGGGGTTAAGCGACAGTGAGAAAGTACAACGGTACAATGAGACGCTTCAACGGTACATGACGTTCATGGACCAATACAGAACCCTCTCTACCCCACCACCACCACCACCACCACCACGCGACACACCGCCGACCTCAGCACAGCTCCAACAGCCGCCATTACCAGGGGTACCACCCACAGCCCCACAGTGGGTGGAAGACGAAGTCCTGAAGAGTGTACCTGCATCGTTCAAGAAACAAGCTGGCCTGGTATTACAACGGATGAAACAGAATCCTAACATGACTTGGAATGATAAAGGCGAACTCCTGGTACAGAATCAGGTGGTCCCTGGGACCCACATGACGGATTTAGTGAATGACCTGATGCGTCAACGCAGGTCGCACACAGATCCTCGAGGATGGGAGGTCTTCGCTCAAGGCTTGAAAGACATGCATGTACCACAGGAATTGGTGGGGAACCCCCACCGCTGGGCCTTTATGCAGCGGACCCAGCAATCGCCGAGTGGCCCACTACCTTATTGGGAAGTTGAATGGAAACCGGAGTCACCCCCCAAAACACCACCACAACGGGCACCTTCTTTTCAGGCCTTTAAAAAACCACCCTTGATCAGGACACCCCACATCTCCAGAGCCGTGACACGTAGCAAGTCACCGCGACGAACACGACGCCGAACACAACCGCCCAAGGCCTGGAACACCTATTAAAACCAACAGCAGCAGCAGGACAGCTCAGTCGCCATGTTTTACCTCACCCTACCCAGTAACAGTTCGCTGGATGTGTTTCCTGACAACACCGTGGCCAAGTACGTCGTGACCCAGTTACCGCAACCGTTGCATTTACCTGGACGATGGGAATGTGGCCTCGTGGATATCCAATACCCTTGGTACAACGTGCGAGCCAATAAAGTGTGGTACGAGGTGACCTACGAAGGCAAAAACACCCGACTCACCCTCTCCGAAGGCCAATACGATACCCCCAAGGAGTTCATGCAGGGGCTGACAAGACTGTTGCATTATAAGGCTCTACGGGAGGTCACGAATGTTTCAAAACCCATCAAATCCTTTCCCTTCAAGAATCACGTGGACTTCGATTACAACGCACACAACGACAAGGCACAGATCCTCCTCACCGCCAACGTGAGTGTCGTACTGAGTCCTATCCTACAGCAAATGCTGCGTCTCGCTCACCCGACCTACACGGGTCCATCCGAGGACCATGGCCAGATCCCGATGGATATGAAGTCGGGTACGTACGGACTCTACGTCTACTCGGACGTGGTCGACAACCACATCGTGGGAGATATCAACACACCTCTGTTACGGGTGGTCCCCATTAAAAAGACGTATGGAGATCAAATCACGCACAGTTTCACTCACATGCTCTACCTGCCCATACGACAAACCGACATCAACACTATCACGGTGGATATAAAAGATGACACGGGACGACCGGTGGCATTCGAACGAGGAAAAGTGGTGCTGACACTTCATTTTCGACAAGCACGTGCTCCCCACTTTGCATAATGAAGGTCCCTTACGAGTGCGATGCACGCAGCTATATGGACTATTATGCCCAACAGGCCGGGGGTGGCCTTCCGGTCTTTAGTGGTGCACGCATGCAACGAGGACATGGGCTGGGGAACATACTCGGGAGCATCGTCAAAACGTTCCTGCCCTTGGTGATGCGTGGGGTGAAAGCAATCGGCAAACAAGCGGTACGCAGCACGCAGTGGACTGCAAGTGGCCGGTGATGTCTTGGGGGGTACGGCACCCAAAGAAGCCTTGAAACGGGGGGCCAAAGAAGCGGGAGGCGTCTTGGTGGCCAAAGCACAACGCACCGTAGGGAATAAAAGACCTGCACCACCGAGACCACGCACCAGTCGACGACCGACCCAGCGACGACGCACATCGAAGACCCAGGATATCTTTTCTTAAACATGTCCTTGATCCACGCAGAGCCCTGTCCCTCCACCAACAGTGAATTTGATTTGTGGACCGTGCCGCCCACACAGACCAGTGCTGAACAAGGTTTATGGGTGGAGCATCTCCCGCTCTCCAGCATCAACGAAACAGGGCCCATCGAGTTCACCATCAGTAATGCGGATACGGCCTATGTGGATTTAGCCCATACATACTTGTATGTGAAAGCCAAGGTCGTCAATGGGGATGGCTCCAGAATCATCCAAGCTGCAACGGTGGGCCCGACGAATCTCTGGCTGCACTCGATGTTTCAACAGGTGGATATTTTTCTCAGCGACAAACTCATCAGTGACTCGACCAACACGTACCCCTATCGAGCCTACACCGAGACACTCTTGTCGTATGGACGAGAGGCTAAAAAATCTCAGCTGACAGCCGCTTTATTCTACCAGGACACACCCGGGCACATGGACACGGTGGACAATGTGGGATATAACAAACGGAAGGCTTTCACTGCGAACGGCGCCTCGGTGGATCTCATGGGTCGACTACACGCTGACATGTTCATGCAAGACCGGTACCTCTTGAACACGATCCCCATCAAAATCCGACTGATACGGGCGCCTCCGACCTTCGCCTTGATGCACTAACGTAGATGGGCATGCAGCTGACTATAAGATTGTTATCGAAGACGCAGTCCTGTATGTCCGAAAAGTGAAACCGAATCCAGCCGTTCAACTGGGACACCTCAAAGCCTTGGAAACAAAACCAGCCCAGTACCCTATCCGACGTGTACAAACCAAAGTGTTCTCTGTGCCTGCTGGAAATATGAGCGCCAACAAAGAAAACCTGTTCCTGGGGGAACCACCCAAGCGATTGATCCTGGCCTGTGTGGAAAATACCAGTTTCAGCGGAGCCTACCCAGAGAATCCGTTTGACTTTAAAGATTTCGGCATCAATTTTGTGGCCCTGCATGTGGATGGACAACAGGTCCCAGCCACGGCCTTAACACCGAACTTTGGGCGCAGGAATTTCATTCGAGCCTATCAGAGCCTGTTTACAGCCACCGGTCAAATCGACCAGGACGAAGGGAATATGATCAGTCGGGAGGACTACGCGAACGGATACACGTTGTTCTGTTTCGATCTGACCCCCACCTTAGAGAACGACCATCAGCTGGCCCTGGCCAAGCAAGGCAATTTACGGTTGGAAATCCACTTTGCACGAGCCCTCGGGACCACCGTCAATGTGATCTGCTACGCCGAGTTTGACAACATCATTCAACTGGACAAGGCGTGCAACGTCCTGTGTGACTTTTCCACCTAACATGGATACAGACCAGATAACCACCGTGCTGGAGAATGACCCAGGGACACGAATGGTCTTTCAAGGGGTGTTCGCCCGAGATGTGTTCCCATTAGACCGTATGTATCCTGCTGCATACGTTATCAACACGGACCCGATGGATCGGCCCGGTGAACATTGGGTGGCCGTGTACTTGACAGAACAGCAGGGCGAATACGTTGACCCGTACGGCCTGCCACCCCTCCATCCCGATTTCACAGACTTCATGGATCAAGGCACAGAGACGTGGTGTTGGAACAGTGAAACGTTGCAAAGCCTGACCAGTAGCGTGTGCGGACAATATTGCTTGTTTTACCTGTACCATCGATGCCGGGGAAGGACCTTATCTACCATCGTACAGATGTTTGACGAGTACCCCAAGGCCGAGGACCGCGATGTACTCGTATATGACTGGGCCGCCCATCATTACAATGTACAAGCCCCGTTCTGGGCTTAAGTTCTTTCAATGCACAAGCCCCCTGTTCTGGGCTTAAGTTTACAAGCCCCCTGTTCTGGGCTTCAGTTCTTTCAATGCACAATCCCCCAGTTCTGGGCTTCAGTTCTTTCAATGTACAAGCCTCCTGTTCTGGGCTTCAGTTTTCACGTGGTTGTTCTCAAGTTGTTGTTGTTCACTGAATAAAAAAATGAGATCTTACAAAAAAAACCCTGTCTTGTGTGTTTTCTTTATGAGCATAGTGCATGAAGGCTATAACAGACATGTGGGGATTCGGTCAATGAATGAGAAAAGTAGCCAATCAGTGGCCTAGGATGGGGCCAAATGTAACCCATCAATGTCCAGAAAACAATGCAAGAGCACTGCAGTAAAATAGAGAGCCAATGAAATCAGCCCACAGACCAAGTACATGTTTTGGTCTAGCTTACGAGCGGGCATTCCAACATTTGACGAGGAGTTACAAGTTACAAGAGCCACAGGTGGAGTGAAGTGAAAAACAAAATGAGATCTCACCAAAAAAACCTTGTCTTGTGTGTGTTTTCTATATGAGCATAATGCATGAAGGCTATAACAGACATGTGGGAATTAGGTGAAAACTGGCTCTGAACACCGTTGAGAAAGTAGCCAATCAGTGGCCTAGGATAATCCGAAATTCGTCCGCGCACTTCCGGTGATGCCGCGCACTTCCGGATAACCCGCGCGCGCGCGCCGCGGCCGGGGCGGGAAAAACCCCACAGACAGGTCAGTACATGCATTCCTATCATGTTCCCAGGTCACACCCCATTCACACAGACCCACATGCATACCCGGATGCAGGCGCAGACGTCAGCGAAATTCTGGCGGGAAAACCCCCACAGACAGGTCCGTACATGTCCTATCATGTTCCAAGGTCACGCCCCATTCACCCAAACCGGAAGTGACGTCATACCCCTAATTTTACATGCACCCATCCATGACTGGATGCCCCTTCACGAATGCTTCACTTTGATACCTCACTCGACTCCATCGGATCATTAGTGGCCCACCTGCGCATGCGCAGAATGTGGACAACGGCCGCGACACTACTCCAGGCGGTTGCTCCCTTACATATGCTTCACATGGATACCTCACTCGACTCCATCGGCCCATTAGTGGCTCGCCTAGGCCCCAGAACGTCTATTTCCATACACTTTCTCTACTGTGCATGCGCAGAATGACGTCAGTTCCACGTCACACCCAGCCCGTTGGATACTCCCTCACGTATGCTTTACATTGATACCTCACTCGATCCAATCGGCCCAAAAGTGGCCCACCTAAACCCCAACACGTCTATTTCTATACTACGGCCAGACTGCGCATGCGCAGACTATCGACAACGAACGACACACTAGCCCAGGCGGATGCTTCCTCACGACAGCTTCAAAATAAGACCTCATACGACACCATAGGATCATTAGGGGCTCACCTCAACCCTAAAACGTCTATTTCCACACCCTTTTCCCAGAATTCCCTGTCTGCGCATGCGCAGAATGTTGACAACGGCCGAGACACTAGTCCAATCAGATGCCCCCTCACATATGCTTCACATTGATACCTCACTCAACTCCATCGGCTCATTAGTGGCTCACCTAGATCCCAAAACGTCTATTTTCATACCCTTTGTCTATTGCGCATGCGCAGAATGACGATATTCCGACCCCACATCCACCCAGTGGGATGCCCCCTCACATAGGCTTCACATTGATACCTCACTCGACCCTATCGGTCCATTAGTGGCCCACCTAGACCCCAAAACGTCTATTTCCATACCCTTTGTCTACCGCGCATGCGCAGAATGACGATATTTCAACCCCACACCCAGTCCATCGGATGCGCCTTCACGAATGCTTCACATTGATACCTCATACGACTCCATCGACCCACTAGTGGCCCACCTAGACCCCAAAACGTCTATTTCCATACACTTTGTCTATAGATTTAATATGCATTCCTAGTACCCGTCCTCTGCATGGCAGAACTGTACAACCCAGAACAAGTCTGGACATGCCTTGATCTCGGGGAGCCAGGTGTTCGGCACGTGAGCTCACTCACGCAGACGCCAGACCAGGTGTTCACGGTCGCCGCAACATTGTAGCGAACGTGCAACATTCGGGGAGCCAGGTTTTCGGCACGTGACAATCCCCAGCCCAAGCAGACGTCAGCGAAATTCTGGCGGGAAAATCCCCACAGACAGGTCAGTACATGTCCTATCATGTTCAAAAATGACCATCCCCATACCCCATACAGGCCTGTATATTGTATAAATCCGAAGATGTCACGGAGATCACCGAAGATGTCACGGACCTCACCGAAAAGACACGGACGTACCCGAAGACACACGAAGGTGAACGACATTGTAGGGAAAAAACCCACAGACAGGTCAGTACATGTCCTATCATGTTCACAGGTCACGTCCCATTCACCCAGACCGGAAGTGACGTCATACCTACAAGAGCGCCCCCTGGCGGAAAAAAGGAACCAAGAGTTACCTCCCTGGAAAATGTTGCTTTAAATCACGGCTATATACTACTTTTGTTGCAATCAATTTACCTGTGGTCGAGTCGGTAAAACATGAAAACTAGAAAAGCCAACACATACAATGATTTACAGAGTTTATTATGAACTCTAACAACCAGCACAGATTTATTGTCACTGCAAACGAAAACAGGCTCACAACTTGTATTGAGGTTCACAACATTTTTACACAGTTCTTACGCTGCCTTCTTTTATTAAGCATTAATAATCACAATAACTGTGACATACACAGGCACAGCAATTGATTTATATATATACATACTCTCTAAAAAAGCTTGAGTGAACTGTTCCACTCAAGTTTGAGTGAAATGTACCTGTTCACTCAAACTTGAGTTACTTTTCACTCAACTTGAATTACTTTTCACTTAACTTGAGTTAAAACCACTCAAGTTCACTCAACTTGAGTGGGATGAATTTCCACTCTTATGCAGGAGTGAATGTCACTCAAGTTGAGTGCATTTAACTCAAGTTGAGTGAAAAGTAACTCAAGTTGAGTGAAAATCTCACTCAAGGATTGAGTGGGATGAATTTCCACTCTTACTTTAGTGAAATTTCACTCAACTTTTTTTAGAGAGTATATATTTATGCATAGTGATACATATATGAATATACATGGATACTGGAGATATTCTTTTAACGGGACAATTACAGATCAGTCACAACGGTGGATAAATACTGTTTACCAACAAAGAATACTAGACATCATGATCCCTTTATTTAGCAAACCATGGCTTCATCAGTACCCGGTACAGCTTTCATGATATTTTTAAAGTAAAAAAAAATTGATAGTCTGTTACAGTAATTTCTGTAAATAACTGCCTCGAAAACTCATTAAAAAAAGTTTTCTTCTGCTCCATTAACATATATGCTAACTGCCAAAATCATTCGTTCAAACAAGTTCTGATGTAAGCTTCAATTATCTACGGTCAACAAATAGTGGACAGGTATCTTGATTACAGGTACACTGGAGACAACCCATATCTGGGATGGATGAAGTATCAAAGTAACCCTAACCCTCTGTGCTGAAATTGACCACATTCTTGTAGCGATGACGAGACAGCACACCAATCACATGAATGGTGTCCACTAGTTTGCAAAGTCTAGAAAACCTGAGTCTGACCAATCTGCTTGAAGTTTGCAAGTCCAGAAACATGAGCCTGCCCAATTTGCTTAAAGTTTGCAAGTCCGGAAACATGAGCCTGACCAATCTGCTCAGATTCTGTCAAGTCTGAAAACAGGAGCCTGACCAATCTGTTCAAAGGTCGCAAATCAGGAAACATAAGTCTAACCAATCTACTCAAACTTTGCAAGTCAGGAACATGAGCCTGATCAATCTGCAAACCGTCTGGTGTCCGTCTCGGATTGGTTGCACGGTTGAAGTATTGTGAGGTCACAACGCCTGTTGAAGAGCACGGACTCAAAACGGGTACACAGAAGGAGCTTTCCGCTCATATCAGTCTTGGAGATCTGTGTGCTGATGAATGAGAACGGCTCCTTTAAGTTTTTGTTAACATTTTTTAAGAAGCCGCTGATCCATTCATACTTCGAGATTTTAGGGGTTTAGGAAAAAGTATTGTGGCATTCCAGTCCAAGCCATCTGTTCCTATCTTGGTCCGTCAAAGTCCGTGGGACTACCTCTCTTTCACAGCTTAACGGTGTGCAAGACGACTCCACAATTTCTTGGATGTGGCAAAAAGACCGCCTGGGCAGCCTGTACAAGCATATCGGACCCCACCGACACACTAGTGGCTCTCACGCATGATCCTGACACTCTCGAGTCCGTGCATATGGAGCTTATAGAACGCTTCATCGTACTAATGTACAGCAAGGGATGTGGTGCAGCCGGTGTCAATGAGGCCAAGCATCACCTTCACTACTGCAACCAGATCGCTGGAAAACATCCCACCTCCCAAGCCGCGCTTTTGCAGCATGTGAAGCGAGCGCTGCTGCAAGCGAGTTTCTACTGGAGTCGCTTCACTCCAGCAGGAAATCCTTGACTTCAGTGAGTGAAGCTGGCACAAAGATTGCACCAGTACATGGCAACCGCTATGGCCCACTCTCAGCGACACATCTATGGCATATGCCATTCTCATGCACTGCGGCTGAGTCAAGGCATGCACGGGAAGGTGCAAATGCAACTGTGCCGATGTCCGAAACACGACCCTCTGCAAATGCGAAGGCGGCTGCGTTAATAACGAGGGCGGTGATGACAAGTAATATTTATTGCTGGCATCATAGAGCGCAAGGCAGAAGGCATAGGTAGAAAAAGTAATCATTGGTATACTGTTGCTTAAGCGGTCTTTGTTTTGTATTTTGAACATTTAAATGCACGTAGCGGCATATAGTTATAGCATTTTGTCAGCAGATGTCATCTCCGAAGTATTTTAGTAACATTTGTTCCTGAATAATCTTGTTTCGATTGTTTTTAGTAGCAACTGTTGATCTTTTGACCTCTAATTCTCAAATGAGGTGACGATCAGTAGCTTTCAACTGCATGCCTTTTTCATGCCCAGATCATGCCTTTCTATACCTTTCTTCCGTAAGGGCATGACCTCAAATCGTCAAAATAAGGTCAGAATCTAATTCTCCCATGCCACAAAGCCCTATGGCATTATTTGTGATTCTAACCCTTTTGGTGTTTCCTATAATTGACCTTCGGTTGATCTCTGTTTCGGGTGACCTCTGTCGTGAACCTCACATGCAATATTGCCCCAAATTGTCAAAATATGGCCAGATTCGGATTACTCAACCCCGAAAATCGATAAAATGAGTTAGTTTGCATATCTCGACTAAAAACCACTAAAAATGACGAATTTGACCCCAAAATGACCTTTAGGGTAACCTTGACCTCAAATCGTTGAAATAAGATCAGAATCAGATTCCCCGACACCGATAACCACTAAAAAGTTGTATTATTCATGATTCTAGCCATTTTGTTGTTTTAAATACGATCGACCTCTAACCCGGGTGGCGGCCATAATGAATTTCGCCAATATGGCGGCCCCAAGGGGCGACTACCTTGGCGCCCGTCAAAAATCGAAAAGGTACTGTATGGGCGACATATGGGCCAAATTTGGCGCTATTGGAAGAATCTGAACCAAACAGTCCCTTTTATGCCCTAACATCCCGGACTATGGATGAAAAAACAACACTGAAGTCTACGGTAATGAGTTAGGAACCAGCCGATATTTACCGCCTGGTCGTTTGACAGGTCGTATTGTTAAACTTAGGCCTTCAACGTAGGTTATACAGTTGAGACGAAAATGACCCATTATTAATGCAGCATTGATTCAATATACCCATTATTCCACATCCTCCCTCCCCATCCCCAATCTCTGAACTCTTTTCTCTGATAGTCATCTCCTGGCCCCGGACTTCTTTTTCACACTACTAAATCCCTGACACATTTTGAACGTCTATTAACCACAATGACCTTATACAACACAACGTTCGTAAATATTTTTCCAATATAATAACAAAGATACTGGAGAAAGCAGCTGTAAGAAATGTTTATTAAAGGATTTTTATCAATATTTTTTTTTCTCTGGAATATGTGTCAGAAGAGTTAGTACTTAACTAAGAAATTAAAAAAAAAAAAAATTCTTTGTCCCCTGTGGGCGTAATTAAGCCTTTTTGGCAGCTCTATTTAGCTCCCAGTCAGATATGCATATTTGTGGAATGAAAGCGTGGCCGCCAATCTGTGACGTCACAGACGCGATAGCTCGCTAATGACAGGTAGCAATTTAGTATGGATTACATACTGGGAGAGATTTCTTTTAGTGGCATTTAGAAGTTGGGAAGTGGATAAATAAACAAACTGCTTATGGATAACAACTTCTAGTTTATTCGGGACGACGTTTTGATACAGGTATCGTTCTCAAGTCAATGACATCAATGAATAAATCCCATACGGATTTCGCGGCCCATCAACTCAATGTTTTATTTAACTTTCACGGTACATTTCTTCGTTAATTTAAGATCTTTTGCAGCGCTAATAATAAGCAGCATATATTCATCCCCAGCGTGTATATCACCTACTGATCCAGGAACCCCACCGTGCCTTGAAGCCCACCTTGTTAATTAATCCAGCCATCGTTGTTGTTCGTTCGGATATCCCTCCTTTCATCTAGGAGCACCCTCAGTAGTATATAAAACTGAAATTGAGTCGTATTGACCTACTTATTTGTTCCCCCGGGTAAAATTTAAGGGGGTACTTGGTCACGTGACGTCATCGATGACGTCACAGAGGTCAAAGATCAAATCCGGGTCAAAGGTCAAAAGTAGTTCCGTTACTTCCGGTCAAGTGACCGGAAATGGCCTTTATCTGCCCTTCCGAAGCATCAATGCACTGTACAGGGTCCCCGACAATATTGACATCTATTTGCCCATGTTAAATGGCAAGTGGGGAACCCTCAATTTCTCCATACAGTGGCAGAAGGTAAAGGGTCCTAGTGGGAATTGAACCCGGGTCGCGTTATTTAGAGGCAGACACGTTATCCATTAGGCCACGAGTTACAGGCTACAAACCAAGCGTGAAAATAGCATATATATGTCTACTATATGGCCCATACTGGCCACTGGCCAATGATGAACCTAATGGGAAATTTACTCCTGGTCATTGTAGTATGGGCTGTTTGGTTTTGTTTTTCACATCTCAACACCTACAACACGATGGGCAGGGTCCCCAAGCGATTGGTTGAAATTTTTTGAAAAAGTCACTGTGCGCATGCGTAGTGGGTAAATAGCGCTGGGAGGCCGTTTTGGGGCCGAGAGGGGTCCCTAGAGGACCGATTGAGTCAAGTGAAGTATCAATGTGAAGCATACGTGAGGAAGCATCCGACGGGCTGGGTGTGACGTAAAACTGACGTCATTCTGCGCATGCGCAGTGGAGAAAGGGTATGGAAATAGACGTTTTGGGGTCTAGCTGGGCCACTGTTGGGTCGATTGCATCGAGTGAGGTATCATTGTAAAGCATACGCGAGGGAGCATCCACCGGGATGGCTGAAACGTGAAACTGACGTCATTCTGCGCATGCGCAGTGGAGAAAGGGTATAGAAATAGACGTTTTGGGGTCTAGGTGGGCCACTATTGGGCCGATTGCTTCGAGTGAGGTATCATTGTAAAGCATACGTGAGGGAGCATCCAGCGGAATGGCTGAAACGTGTAACTGACGTCATTCTGCGCATACGCAGTAGACAAAGACTATGCAAATATATGTTTTGTGGCCTAGAGGGGCCACTATTGGTCCGATTGGGTCGAGTGAGGTATCATTGTAAAGCATACGTGAGGGAGCATCCGAAGTAAGGGGTGTGACGTGCACCTTTGACCCTCCGCTACTCGGAAGTGACGTCATCGTACGCAGGCGCACACACACACACATACCTGGTGCACCCTGTACCCTATAGCCCGTAGGGCATAGGGTACACCAGGGTGACAGTGTGCACCAGGTATGTGTGTGTGTGCGCCTGCGTACGTTGACGTCACTTCCGAGTAGCGCAGGGGCAAAGGTCACTTCCGTAGGTACTGTGGGTTTACATCCGAGTCCTTATCTTACATCCGGGTTTTTCCATGTTTACTGTGGATAGTGAAGAGGGTCACCAATGTCCGTTTTTCGTGACCAAATTACGGAATCTTTCCATCGGATGAATGTATTCACCCATGCACTGATAGATACTCAGAATGCGCAAACAACTATCTGAGGATATGTTGCCTCAACGGTATCCTGGCCTGCCCGATGCCGATTAGAACAAACGGTTCAGAGCGAACATGGCCGAAGATGGAACTTTCTGAAATGGCGACTTCTGATTGTCCAAGAGCAGCCGAGAATACATCTAACGGGCAAGAACGAATATGAGAGATGCAGCGCCAAATGGCGGCCTCTGATTGAACAACAGGCTACTCGTAATGTAAACATACCCAACGCGGCTCCCCCAGCTTGGGTATGATGAACTGGAGGGGATAATAAAATGATTGACCTGCCATCCTTGTTGTTGTTCTCTCACCGGTAGGCTAATGGTGTATAAACGACCATATATGACCACTCACTCACTCTCTCACCCACTCACTTACTCACTCACTCGCTCGCTCGCTCACTCACTCACCATCGTTAGTGCGTCCATGCGTTAAGACGGGCGTTGGGAACGCCCCACGGGCGTTGGGCAAGCCTCACTCACTCATTCACTCACTCACTCACTCACTCACTCACTCACTCACACTCACTCACTCACTCACTCACTCACTCACTCACTCATCGCATGGTCCACGGTCCCCGGATGTAACAACCCGGATGTTGAAAAAAACCCGCATGTAAAACCAGGGTACCCGGATGTTGAAAAGGCCCCGGATGTTGAAGGTCATCCGGATGTTGAAAGTCAGTACATGCATTCCATACGTCTAAGGTCTAAGGAAAAATTAGAACTCTTCTGTGTTCGGAGGTAGTTTTTGCTCATAGAAACCGGAAGTGACATCACACATACGTCACACCCATCCCGTCGGATGCTTCCTCACGTATGCTTTACAATAATACCTCACTCGACTCCATCGGACCACTAGTGGCCCGCTTAGATCCCAAAACGTCTATTTCCATATACTTTGTCTACTGCGCATGCGCAGAATGACATCAGTTTTACGTCACACCCATTCCGTCGGATGCTCCCTCACGTATGCTTTACAATGATACCTCACTCGACCCAATCGGACCAACAGTGGCCCACCTGGACCCCAAAACGTCTATGTCCATACACTTTGTCTACTGCGCATGCGCAGAATGACGTCAGTTCCACGTTTCAGCCATACCGTCGGATGCTCTCTCACAAGTGCTTCACATTGCCACCTCACTCGACCCAATCGGACCCAAAGGGGCCTCTCGGCCCCTAAACGTCTATGTCCACACACTTTCTCTACTGCGCATGCGCAGAATGACGTCAGTTTCACGTTTCAGCCAATTCGCTGGATGCTCCCTCGCGTATGCTTTACAATCATACCTCACTTGATGCAATCGGACCACTAGAGGCCCGCCTAGACCGCAAAACGTCTATTTGCATAGTCTTTGTCTACTGCGCATGAGCAGAATGACGTCAGTTCCACGTTTCAGCCATCCCGCTGGATGCTCCCTCACGTATGGTTTACAATGATAACTCACTCAATGCAATCGGACCACTAGAGGTCCGCCTAAACCTCAAAACGTCTATTTCCATAGTCTTTGTCTACTGCGCATGCGCAGAATGTTGAAAACAAACAACACACTAGTCCAGGCGCATGCTCCTCCATGTATGCTTCACATTGATACCTCACTCGACTCCATCGGACCACTAGTGGTCCACCTGGAACCCAAACCGTCTATTTCCATATCCGTTCTCCACTGCGCATGCGCAGAATGACGTCAGTTGCACGTTACAGCCCTTACTTCGGATGCACCCTCACGTATGCTTTACAATGATACCTCACTCGACCCAATCGGATCAATAGTGGCCCCTCTAGGCCACAAAACATCTATTTGCATAGTCTTTGTCTACTGCGTATGCACAGAATGACGTCAGTTCCACGTTTCAGCCATCCCTCTGGATGCTCCCTCACGTATGCTTTACAATGATACCTCACTCGAAGCAATCGGCCCAATACTGGCCCACCTAGACCCCAAAACGTCTATTTCCATACCCTTTCTCCACTGCGCATGCGCAGAATGACGTCAGTTTCATGTTTCTGCCATCCCGCTGGATGCTCCCTCGCGTGTGCTTTACAATGATACCTCACTCGATGCAATCAACCCAACAGTGGCCCAGCTAGACCCCTAAACGTCTATTTCCATACCCTTTCTCCACTGCGCATGCGCAGAATGACGTCAGTTTTACGTCACACCCAGCCCGTCGGATGCTTCCTCACGTATGCTTCACATTGATACCTCACTCGACTCAATCGGACCTCTAGGGACCCCTCTCGGCCCCAAAACGGCCCCCCAGCGCTGTTTACCCACTACGCATGCGCACAGTGACTTTTTTAAAAAAATTTCAACCAATCGCTTGGGGACCCTGCCCATCGTGTTGTAGGTGTTGAGATGTGAAAAACAAAACCAAACAACCCATACTACAATGACTAGGAGTAAATTTCCCATTAGGTTCAACATTGGCCAGTGGGCCAGTATGGGCCATATAGTAGACATATATATGCTATTTTCACGCTTGGTTTGTAGCCTGTAACTCGTGGCCTAATGGATAACGTGTCTGCCTCTAAATAACGCGACCCGGGTTCAATTCCCACTAGGACCCTTTACATTCTGCCACTGTATGGAGAAACTGAGGGTTCCCCACTTGCCAATTAACATGGGCAAATAGATGCCAATATTGTCGGGGACCCTGTACAGTGCATTGATGCTTCGGAAGGGCAGATAAAGGCTATCTATTGTCCAAAGGTCATTTCCGGTCACTTGACCGGAAGTAACGGAACTACTTTTGACCTTTGACCCGGATTTGATCTTTGACCTCTGTGACGTCATCGATGACGTCACGTGACCAAGTACCCCCTTAAATTTTACCCGGGGGAACAAATAAGTAGGTCAATACGACACAATTTTAGTTTTACATACTACTACCCTCGTTGGAGGTAAAAACTTAGGCATTAAAAACATAAAAGACGTGTTAAGATCTCCTAGAGTACGTCTAAAATAACTTATATACAACGCGACTAGCTCTCTCTCTCTCTCCACAAGCCTAATCCTGTCCTATTGAATATTTCTCACCTAGTATAATACTATTGTTATTATACTGTTGACATTTACTCATATAAAATATGACCGTTTACGTGAGCTAAATATCACTCTCGTGACATGAATTTACTAGACTGTTTGCGTGCAGGTGAGCTATCTGATAATGTCACCAACACCCGTTGTGCGAGAAATTGCCCCCCCCCCCCCATGTATCTGCGAAAAGCCGGGAGAAGGACAGCTAGAAAGTCACAATTTGTTCTTTCCTATCAATTACGCTAGCTGGACGGCATATTCCTACTGGAAATAATTTATTGAACACAGATTTGCCAGAAGTATAAAAAAAAAAAAAAAAATGAACTAAATCTTTTTGGTACATATCTAACGTCGTGCTTTCAAACTGACCTGAACGAAAGAGAAAACTCCAAAATTGGCGTACGTCTCAGTGTTGAATTTCACCAGGTAGGCCTGGACTAACAAATTATTTCTAAATATTTATTCGTTCTGTGCATAGGGGGGCCTAAATATAACGTCCGGCATAGATAATAAATAACATACCAGTATGTGTTTACAAGTCGACCTTGTTCCATGTGGGACGGTTCATCTGCTTCAGATTCGCTGTCCCTCTGTTCCACCTGATTTCGGTCGTTTGGTACGGGTTCAAACTGATACGGCAGAACGTCAATATGTCCATTTATGTCCTTTGTATATAGATCATCATCACTGGCATATTCCTCCATGGTTTCGAATCGTTTTTGATTAATTATACAGCGATATACGCGAGGGAGTAATCGCAAATCCACAGCTTAATATATAGCTCAGACAGCTGCCCGCAGGAGACGGTCGCCTGTCTGACGTCACAAGGTCACGTGACGCCTAAACTCATTAACGGGTTAACTGGAGGAAATTGAGCTACCGGCCTTTAATTAAAAAGGCTTAAATACGCCCACAGGGGACAAGGAATTTTTTTTTTTTTAAATTCTTAGTTAAGTACTAACTCTTCTGACAAATATTCCAGAGAAAAAAAAATATTGATAAAAATCCTTTAAAGAACTGCAATAGATGAGTTTCTAACTTGTGTTGTCCCCCCTGAACACTAGATGATCCATGCAGTAATTTCCTGAGATTTCATGATAACACAGTTTCATGGGAAATTCAAGATGCGACCATATTGGATTTTCGAAATGGAACAAAAAGGTATCTTGCACAGCTGGACCACAAGGGGAACCTGTGTACCCAATTTGACAAAGATCCATGCAGTAATTTCCTGAGAATTCATGATAACAAAATTTCATTGGGAAATTCAAGATGGCCGCCTGGTGGCCATATTGGATCTTCGAATTGGACCAGAAAAGGTATCTTGCACAACTAGACCCCAAGGGGAACCTGTGTATCAAATTTGAGAAAGATCAATGCAGTAGTTCCAGAGAAATCGAGATAAAGTTTCATGAGGAAATTCAAGATGGCTGCCTGGTGGCCATATTGGATTTTCGAAACAGACCACAAAAGGTATCTTGCACAACTAGACCCCAAGGGGAACCTGTGTACCAAATTTGAGAAAGATGCATGCAGTATTTCCTGAGAAATCACGATAACAAAGTTTCATAGGGAAATACAAGATGGCCGCCTGGTGGCCATATTGGATTTTCGAATTGAAGCAGGAAAGATATCTTGCACAACTAGACCCCAAGAAGTGTACCAAATTTGAGAAAGATCAATGCAGTAGTTCCTGAGAAATCGCGATAACAAAGTTCATGGGGAAATCTAAGATGGCCACCTAGTGGCCATATTGGATTTTCGAATCGGACCAAAAAAGGTATCTTGTACAAGTAGACCCCAAGGGGAACCTGTGTACCAAATTTGAGAAGGATCCATGCAGTACTTCCTGAGAAATCACGATAACAATGTTTCATAGGGAAATCCAAAATGGCCGCCTGGTGGCCATATTGGATTTCAAATCGAAGCAGAAAAGGTATCTTGCATAACTAAACCCCAAAGGGAACCTGTGTACCAAATTTGAGAAAGATCCATGCATTAGTTCCTGAGAAATCGCGATAACAATGTTTCATCGGGAAATCCAAGATGGCCGCCTGGTGGCCATATTGGATTTTTAAATTCGACCACAAAAGCTATCTGGCACAACTAGGCCCCAAGTGAAACCTGTGTACTAAATTTGAGAAAGATCTATGCAATAGTTCCTGAGAAATCGCAATAACAAAGTTTCATGGGGAAATCCAAGATGGCCGCCTGGTGGCCATATTGGATATTCAAATTGGACTAAAGTACACATGTTGTACAACTAGACCCAAAGGGGAACCGGTGTACCAAATTTGAGAAAGATCCATGAAGAAGTTACCGAAAAATAATGATGACAAGATTTCACTGGCAAATTCAAGATGGCCGCCATGGCAGCCATATTTAAAATCGTAACAACACCGCATGAACAAATTCTGGTGTACTCGTTGGGGGGAACATGCATGCCAAGTTTCAGCTTAATCGGCCCAGCGGTTTCGGAGAAGAAGATGTTTACGGACGACGCACGACAGACGACGGACGACGGACAATCAGGACATGGCATTAGCCCATCGGGCCTTGGGCCCAGATGAGCTAAAAACTCACTAGTTCAAGAAGTGATGTTTTTCACAAATTTGTCAAAAATATGTCGGAGATTCGCCATTAAACAATCGAAATGTCACATGTGACATTCTGTCTTTTATGTATTATTAAATCGAATCATGACTAGGTTAAAACTTTCCAATTTGCGAAAAAAATATACACAAAATTCTGATAAGACTTTTAAACGGTAAATTGCAACTTTCTCTTTCGTTCTATCAACGTTACGTATTTGGCATGGACCCTGTCGTAATCGGTGCAATATAATGTTAACTTGGGAGACGTACGTTGGTTGAGGACCGGCAGTGTTATATAATTCTTCAAATCTGCAGTGGTAAACCCAGTTCAATGTCCAACCAGCTAATTTCTTAGAGGCTTTACCCTTGAAGTTCTATTTTTCTCCGTGTATCCTTTTCTATAGGAATGTGAAAGTAATCATTAACAGGCTGTTAAGCAATTTATCGTTAACATGAGCGATATAATTAAACTGTTATAAACCTAGACGATTGATTTCCCTGTGGGTACTTGGGATTTTTTCAGTATTATGTAAGAAGCGGTATTACGATAAACGGAGCAACTCGCTCGTTAAGAATTGGAAATGAAAGAAATTAAACAGTTCACGCAGAAGTCTTGGCATTGTGCCAGGAACCACCAGCCACTTAACACAGGTTACAGAGAATTATAATCTTTAACCATTGATATACCTTCAACCAGAAATTCTACGTGCTATAATTTGAAAGACAGTGCTGAAATTAGCAATAAAAGCGAAATGGCTTTGTGAAAACAAAAATTTCCCTTTACATTGTTCCCAATTATGGCATTTTCTAATCCATATTATGCAGCACGCGTAATTCAGAGGGTATCGGTTTGATTTTGCTACATACCATAATATACTTTGGCTAAATTGCACCCAAGCTAGAGACACTTTTTTTGAAGACCACACAGAAGTAATATTTATCCCGATTGTAAGCTGCGTTTTCCTGCCGACTCATAAGAGATATATTGTGCGATAGTTGTGATTATGCGACAGTTGTAGAGAAAGTGCAAAACAATTGGCAGTGAGCTTTTAAATTTGCATACGAGTTGTGACGTCAATTCCGGTTCGGATCACGTGACCGGAAATAACCTTATATACCGGATAACATGGTGCGCAGGGTAAAAGGTCATATGCAAATTTCAAAGGTCAGAGCTAGGTTTTCTGCACTTTCTCCACTACTTGCGAGTCCATACTCGGCATCACACAGTCCAGCAGGTCGGGAAACGCTGGAGACGTCAAACCAAGTACCATAATACATTGTGTTGTCAAGGATATCGGTCCGTCATCTGCGCTAACACAGTCAAATCAAATGTCATCAGATATTTGCCTGGGTCTGTTTGCACCGGTGTACGAGTAAATCGGGCGTACGCCTGTACCCGAAGTTGGGTTACATTGGATGTCGATGGCCGATCCCCATGTCGATAGCCATCACTGATTAAATATTATGACAGCTGACATTACCCAAGCCCAGATTTTTCTCTTCCGTGCGCTAGGTGTTCATTATTTGCACACCGATATAAATTTTTAGTTTCCGTATAGGTGTCAATGGGAAATTTCGTCTGGCAAGCTTCTGACAGAAGCTTCTGACTGGCCGAAGCTCTATTCTGGAATTATGAAGTAAAGAGGTCCGAGTACAGATCTAGCGACATGTAAACGGACACTTGCGAATGATAGTCCGTACGTATATCTTCAAATCCCTTAACGCTCCCCTTGCAATTCCAGTTGTGTTCCGGTATTACTGTTGCCCCACTATATTTATTGTGTGTAGATATATATGTATGTCCGATAGTAACATTTTCTAGCGCATTTTCGGATTTTATATTTATTTATTTGTTTTGGAGAGAGAGGGGCTTGTGTGTGTGGGGGGGGGGGAGGGGCAGGGGGAGGTAGACAGCTAATATACTGTGTTATTTAAATATCTGGAGAATGGTTAGAAGTAAAATAGACCAACATCTTGCACGTACCGGTACATGTAGGTGAAGTGCATACAATTTGTACGTTTTTCATAGGCCCTATACATGTTGTTCAGGATCTCGGCACGACTGCCCGCTCAGACGGCCAGTAACTGGTGCCAGATGCCAACAAATGAAACAGTTTACTTCAGAAAGATAAAAAGTAATTTAGACGCTAATCAGCCGGTTACATAATAAATCATACTGTCGTCCGAAAAAAATACAAACCAGGGTTTATGCATTACGAAAGGCCATTATGAACACATATACTGCAAACTAGCATCCGATAAATTGTCTACTGCTGACGTAAAGAGCTGCAAAATTAATCTGAAGCACAGATCAGTTACAGTCCAAGAATTCCACGAATGTATATTCATCCCAAAGGTATAGTGCAAAATTCTTCCAGTTATAACTAGGATTTAGTATTTCTGGACCGTATTCTGGATTCTAGGATAGTCACATGTGGCGCATGCACCTCAACAGTAAATAGACTGCCGACAAATGAGGTTTGTCGTGTTGGCGAAGGTCAGAAAACTCCCAGGTGAAAGTATCTCTCGAGTCTTTCGTTTTATTTCCTCCTGGCTTGAAATCAGTATAATCCAAATTCTGTTTAAGTTCAAACGGCAGATTTGATGCTGGACAGACATACATGTAATATTTTTATAAGGGAAATAAACTATTGGATACTGCTCATATTTATTGTCTCAACTCTGAAGAAACATCACTCTGGATTGGATTGGAATTACGGGGTAGTGCACGTATCACAATACTCCAGATTAACGTACGCAAATATCAGAAAAAAACGTGACCTTTACATGCGAAAAATTCACGTCAACATATTAGCAAATCAAAAGTAATAGGTATGTTCATTCATCCAATTAATTGCTTGTCATATAAGTTTTCGAAATTTTCCTGTTCTTGTTATAATGTTGTGTGTTGATATTAGTTTACATCTTGAAATATCTGCAGAACATTGTGTTGATATACGACTATAATATGAACTTTGCTGCAATCGATTTACCGGTGGTCGAGTCAGTAAAACATGAAAACTCAAAAAGCCAACACATACAATGATTTACAGAGTTTATTATCAACTCTAATAACCAGCACGGATTTATCATCATTGCAAACGAAAACAGGCTCACAACTTGTATTGAGGCTCACAACATTTTTACACTGTTCTTACGCTGCCTTCGTTTATTAAGCATTAATAATCACAATAACTGTGACATACACAAGCACAGCAATTGATTTATATATACATATATATTTATGCATAGGGATACATATATGAATATACATGGATACTGGAGATATTCTTTTAACGGTACAATTACAGATCAGTCACAACGGTGGATAATACTGTTTACCAACAAAGAATACTAGACATTATGATCCCTTTATTTAGCAAACCATGGCTTCATCAGTACCCGGTACAGCTTTCATGATATTTTTAAAGTAAAAAAAAAAATGATAGTCTGTAACTTGTTCATGTATATACAGACCTTGTCTGCAAGATATCTGGAGAACAGTTCAACTACTTAACGGAATTTCACCAAACTTGGATGGAAGCTTCATTGAGATAGCCCCTTCATCTGATTAGGTTTTGGTGTGTATGCGATCGTTCATTCGTGTCCATCCGTCCATCTACTTGTACATGTATATACAGGCCTTGTCTGCAAGATATCTGGGGAACTACACGACGGAATTTCACCAAACTTGGATGGAAGCTTCATTGCAATGGGCTCCTCTTATGATTAGCTTTCGGTATGCGTGCGGGCGTTTGTCCAGGTCTGTTGTCCGTCCGTCTGCCCATCTACTTCTACATGTATAGACAGGTCTGTAAGATATCTGGAGAACTACTGGACGGAACTTCACCAGACTTGGATGGAATCTTCATTGGAATTGCCTCCGCATCTTATTATGTTTTGGTGTGCGTGCGTGTTTGGTGTCCATCCGTCTACTTGTACATGTATAGGCCTTGTTCTCAAGATATCTGAAGAACTACTGGACGGAATTTCCCCGAACTTGGATGGAAGCTTCACCGTGATGGACTCATCTGGTTAGGTCTTGTTTTTTTTGCATGCATCCGTCTGTTTTTGATTTCCATCTTTGTTACATGTATGTACAGGACTACTCTTGTCTACAAGATATGTGGAGAACTACTGGATGAAATTTCACCAAACTTGGATGGAAGCTTCATTGAAATGGCCTTGTTATCTAATTAGGTTTTGGTGTGAGTGCTTGCGTGGGTCCATGTAAAATGTGCTTCTGTCTGTCCAATTTTTGTTCACTCCATATCTTGGAAACTACTGAAGGCAGATGCATGAAACTTCTATACAGTACAGCATGTATATTATAGGTGTGCCTCTTGTATGTTTTGCATCTTTCCTATAATGTGATCAGTTTCGAAATGATTGAAGCTTCACAATTACATGTATGTCACATTGGTTGGTGGCTACTGCAACAATGAAAATCGCCTCTTCACAATTAATATTTTTAGAGTGAGTGAGTGCCCACTCAAGGCAAGGTGGGAGGTTGGGGGAGATATATGGTTTTGCTTAAAAAAACAACCAGCATAGGCTTCATGCCAGAGCGGCAACCCAAGAGTCAAAGAGGAACCTCTAGTTGTATATGAGAAAAGACCTGTTGATTTCTCGGCAGACAATGTTTTGTATGAAGTGAGTGAGTGAGTGAATGTGATTTAACGTCTCTTTCAACACTATTTCAGTCATATCACGATGTTGGTTCCTATTCTTTTTCACACCCGGGAATCCCACAGATACCCCAGTTAGTCTCCTGTTACGACAAGCTCTCTGAGGTGTGCACGACACCCCAGGTCAATCCCCGGAAGCCCCGCGGGGCATGGGCAACAGATCTACATAGATAATAATCCTACTCCTCACTATCCATTCTCCACCTATCAGTCTCTACTTCCAGCCATCAGTAGACCTTTAACATTCTCGGATAGAATTTTCAGAAAAAACAGTCGCAGCATATTTCTATCTTTAGCAGTCATGATCGACACCAGAAGTGTTTTTTTTTAAAGTGTTTTATAGTATGGGAGCCAAGAAAATGCATCCAAGATTCTTCTTAAATGGAAGAATATATCATGTATGCAAGGTATAAACTGAACTTTTTGAAATTGCAAACACCACAGCCTCTTCAGCGGTGATATTTTGTGCCCAACATAGCATTTTCCTGGGAGAATCGAGTAAGAGGATGTTGTTCTAAAGGTAGGTAGGTTGAACATGTTACAAACATGAATAGCAAAACCACATCATACTCCCATTGTCAGAGTTTGTAATCTCTGAAACTGTCCGTTTAACATCCTCTGATTGCTTTGTTCTGAAAACTCAATTTTGATGGAGCTGAAAAATACATCCAAATATCTTATGACAGAAAGATGTGAACCAGGTGAAAAGAGTCCTGTTCAGCCATGATATCCCAAGCCCACAACAATGCTTTTAGCAACGGACAAATTGATTGGTCGAGAACCATGCGCCTGCCACATTTTTAACCACAATGCAACCAGAGGGTTATCTGACAGTAGCAGGTAAACTATCTGATGCCATGAGAATGAGCTACATGTCAAGATATGGTCATCTATCAAGATTGGTATTATATAACAATAAAATTCCAACAAACATAGCATGGTAGCTGAGCTGCACAAGTATATTTACAACATAAAATGAAAAGTTTTTACGAGAAGATAATGTACATTGTTACATGTTTGTTTTAATTTCGACAACATTCCCATTTACTCATTTTCTCCCACTCTGAAAGACTAGTGTACAATCATAAAAATTTTGTTTCTACGGATTGACAATTTGGCAGATCAGATATGTGTAAAATAATGCGATTAATATTTCTTTGTTTCACTTGCTAAATACATACAGAATCAAATCTGTCTGAATGGACACCAAAGTGGAGGGACAACCTGTCAATATTATATTCACATCAGAATCCCTCAGTGTATTATGGAATATCTTTTAGTCTCACTTGCAGGACTTGATTGGTTCATTGACATTTTCAAAATACAAATCAACTACAATCTATTGGCTAGTGGAGAAACCGCACATCCATTTTGGAACATGGTCAAAACTGCTGTGAAAATCTGAAGTGATATATAGGATAGACCAACAAATCAGATTCTGTCTAAACCCTATTATAGCCTAAAGGAGGGTCAGTTTAGACTGCATGGTTTTACTGTAATGAGTGAGTGGGTGAATAGAATTTAATGTCGCTTTCAACAAAATTTCAGCTATATCACGACGAACCAACTAAGCACCACCCAGCCCAGTTGTCTTCCTGCTACAAACAAAGACGAAATCTATGAAGCAGCATGGAACCAGTCACCCTCCCCACTAAGGTAATTGGCACATTTTTGTTGTTGTATAGATACAACAGGTTAAGCATTATTGGAAGACCATCTGTACGAGTCGATTTCAAATATAACTGTAATGCACACAACGAGTCTACAAACTGCACATTATACCATCCGAATTAACTCAAAATTTTATGCACTGGATATCACATCTAGGCAGAAAAGTTTCCACTAAATGAACCGAGTTGAACAGAAGAATAGTTTTATAATAGCAGGATTCATCTCTTCTTCACATCCCTTGCTCCATACCACTGTGTATACATACAGATATTGAAGAAATATTTGATACCGCTACCTTGACTTGTGCCCTGTGATATCCTGTCCATTTTCACTCTTTTAAATGAATTATTTCGTATTTTGTGAACATAGTGAGATAGACAGGAGGTCACGACATTCAATTAAATGCAATAGCTTGGTTAGCATGAAAGACTTTGAGAAGAACTTAGACATGTAGCATGCAGGCATACATTCATACTTTTTGCCAACCTCTAGAAGAGTAATCCAGTTGCCAACAATTTGGAACAATCAGCGCTGAAATAGGCAGAATATTTTGAGGAATTGGCTTCTAAATAGTGGTTTTAACTTATTGAATTATTGGAGGCATTACTGCAAGTGTTCACCTCTGTCTTCTACAAAAGCTTTTAAGTGGACAACTTGACAGAACAATTGAACAGTATGTTAAAAAAAAAAAAAAAAAAAAAAAAAAAAATTGTACACATTTTGTGTCCAATTTCATCACAAAATTGTGTTTGCAGTGATATCAGTAGTTTATACAGTAAACAGCAATATCTGAGAGTACATAGTACACAAACAGAAGCTAATTATGTTCAAACATAAGTACACATTGGCTTGTCATTTTGGCAAAAACTTGAATCACCCATATATTTTCCAACAGCAAAGCTATGAATAACACTCTAGTTAAAACTATCACACAGTATTCGCTAACTCCAATTGGTTATATACATAAATTATTCGTTAACTGGCCTTCAGTTTCTCGAGAGCTTGCTTGTAATTATTACTGTGTTTACGCAATGTTATACAGAACCCTTTAGATGCAGGCAAAAGTGGGAAATCTGGCTGCAACTGTAGTGAATGGTCACAAAGTTCATCGCCATTTCTAACAGAAGAAATGACGCTGCCAGGTTCAGCAGTACTTTCAAGGCCAGTAACTCCTTCATTGTCCGTTGAACAAGAATTCGGTGAACTGGTCTCGTGAATAGGTTGTTCACAATTTGGATCAACCTGTTTCTCTGAGATTGTTTTGTTTTTGCTCGGTATTTCGCTTGGACTCGACGCTGAAGGGGGCTCGTCTGCCTGGTTTGACTCGGTACTATCACAGTTCTTAGTGCTGTCATAAGCTGAAGAGGGAATTGTGGGTATTGCTGTCTGCAAGGGGGGAGAACTCCTGGCATTCTCACTCGCTTGTATCCACCCTTCTATCCTCTGGATCATTCTGTGAGGAAGTATGCAAAATTAAAACGTTAGAACATTCATCTGCTTATTATTTACTTTCTAACTACTGAATCAGATGCTCTTTAAATAATTCAGAAATGTCTCTGAGCAATATAATAATAGTCTACCAGAATACAGAATCTTAGGATATAACACATTATGAATATATACAGAGCAAATGTATGTCTGGCATAGAGGTTAAACTGCTGAAGAATGACAAAGAGATGTCATTGTATTGGAGAACATACCTCGGACCAGTGGAGATCACATGATGTTTAGCCTCATTCTGAAACACAGGGGGTGGATGGGATACCATTCTCGCCATAGACTACAATGTAGCAAAACTTGTCAGCATGAGATAAATTGTGGTTACATGTGATGTCATATCTGATAATGACATGGATAATATGATATGTTTGATATACATGTGATAAAAGCCTGGAGTATGTGATAATTATTGGATCCATTCAATAATGTCAACAGAATTGTACTATATTGTGGTTACATGCATATGTGATGTCCAAAGAACATTTAATAAACCTGGTACTCATGAGAAAATGTCGTGAACAGTGTGATGTTGTGAACAGTATGATAATGTCATGAACATCATGACTATGTTGTAAACAGTGTGATAATTTCACGAACAGTGTGTGATAACGTCCTGAACAGTGAGTGTGTGATGATGTCGTAAACAGTGTCATAATGTCATGAACAGTGTGATCATGTCGTGAACAGTATGCTAATGTAATGAACAGTATGATGTTGTAATGAACAGTATGATGTTGTAATGAACAGTATGATGTTGTAAATAGTATAATAATGTCATGAACATTATGATAATGTCGGGAACAGTAGAATGATGTCGTAAACAGTGTGACAATGTCATGGACAGTGTGTGATAATGTCATGGACAGTGTGTGATAATGTTGTGAACAGTGTGTGATAATGCCATGAAGTGTGACAGTGTGAGGTCATGAACAGTGTGATAATCTCGTGAACAATGTGGTAATGTGAACAGTATAAGGTCATGAACACTGTGACACCACTGTCATGACCACTGTGATACCACTGTCATGAACAGTGTGATACCTTGTCAATAAAAGTGATTTCTTGTCAGAAATGTGATAAGGTGGCGCTTAAACCGTGGAATATAAGGTAATAGAAAAGTGTGGTTTGCACACAAGAACATTCTAGTCTGTTCACCTGAGTTAGTTTCAGTATTGCCATCTCATTGTACATCTTACTGTTCTCCAGTCCCTGCTGTGTCCCACGCTGCTTCTCAAATCCTGCTTCATTGTAGTAGGGCTCACTCACTAATATCAAACCTAATAGGAATAACACAGAAATATACTAATAAGGGAGAGTATATATCAGGCTATATATACCAGTCTTTATCTGAAGAGTACCAATATGAGTTTCAAAGCTTTAATGTTCACGACATTACTCTTAGTACAGTACAATACCTGCCTATTTTGTAATGACCATTCTAAATGATATTAAGAAGTAGACGTCTATCTTTAGAAGCTTATGCCCCAAACACTCAGTCTAAACAGTGCCACTTTTTTTCACATATTATACCTTTGTTTGCAAATGAATGAATTTAAATTTTTACCCAATGTTGCAGGGATACTATCTTGAGTAAGGTTTTAGGTTTGTTGTTAACTATCTTTGGCTATGCTTTGTACTTGAACAATGTGATTCTATGTATCTGCCATGTCTGGAGTAACACAAACATTGTTTTAAACTAGAGGTTCCGCTTTGACCCTTGGGTTGCCGCTCCTGCATGAAGCCTATGCTGGTTGTTTTTTTAAGCAAAAACATACGTCTCCCCCAACCTCCCACCTTGCCTTGAGTGGGCTCATTATTTAAGGGAAAGTGCTATAAAATGAATGTAGCAATAAGTATCCTAAACAAAGCTGCGCATCTAAAAATATTAATTGCGAAAAGGTGATTTTCATTGTTGCAGTAGTCCAGTGAGGAGTCGGGATTTATATAGCAATGAGTGGATTGCCGACACATACAGTATCCAACCAATGTGAAATACATGTAATTGTGAAGCATCAATTATTTCGAAACTGATCACAACATAGGAAAGATGCAAAACATACAAGAGGCACACCTATAATATACATGCTTTACTGTATAGAAGTTTCATGCATCTGCCTTCAGTAGTTTCCAAGATATGGAGCGAACAAAAATTGAACACAGACAGACAAGCACATTTTGCATGAACCCACACAAGCACTAGCACACACCAAAGCCTAATTAGATCACAAGGCCATTTCAATGAAGCTTCCATCCAAGTTTGGTGAAATTTCATCCAGTAGACGGACGGACAACAGATCCGGATGAACGCGTGCATGCATACCAAAACCTAATGAGATGAGGACCCTATTGCAATGAAGCTTCCATCCAAGTTTGGCGATATTCCGTCAGGTAGTTCTCCAGATATCTTGCTGACAAGGCCTGTATATACATGTACAAGTAGATGGACAGACAGACATGAATGAATGCTCGCACACACACGAACACTTAATCAGATGAGGGGGCTATCCCAATGAAGCTTCCATCCTAGTTTGGTGAAATTCCGTCAAGTAGTTCTCCAGATATCTTGAAGACACGGTCTTTCTGCATATACATGTACAATTAGATGGACGGATGGATGGACAATGGACACGGATGAATGCACACACGAAAACCTAATCAAATGAGAGGGCTATCCCAATGAATCTTCTATTCAAGTTTGGTGAAATTCTGTCCAGTAGTTCAAGATATCTTGCAGACAAGGCCTGTATATACATGTACAATTGGATGGACGGACGGACGGACAATGGACACGGATGAATGCATACACACACCAAAACCTAATCAAACTAGAGCATAGTCTGAGGGATGCACACATTTGATCAAAATGATCAGTAAGGCTGCTTACAAGATACCCCCCGTAAGGGCATAGATACATGGGGGTGGTTAACATTTCACGAGTAAGCTGAATGGGATTGTGGCAGTGGAAATCATCAGTAAGCATGCTTACAAGATACCCCCCGGATGCACATTTGATAGGAATTGACGAGTATTTGTAGAGGAATATAAGTATACATGTTATGAGTGGTGGCACAGTATGTAACTAGTTGACAATGAGACCTCGCTCGGTTGGAGTGCGGTTAACGGATTGTCTATGCATGTGTCGT
Source organism: Hanleya hanleyi (assembly GCA_036873755.1). NCBI lineage: Eukaryota > Metazoa > Mollusca > Polyplacophora > Lepidopleurida > Hanleyidae > Hanleya > Hanleya hanleyi. The sequence continues at coordinate 31,416 of JAVTVY010004448.1, forward strand.
GACGATACTCAGATGAGTTTAATGGATTGTTCAGAAAATTGATGTTAACTAGAGCATAGTCTGAGGGATGCACACATTTGATCAAAATGATCAGTAAGGCTGCTTACAAGATACCCCCCGTAAGGGCATAGATACATGGGGGTGGTTAACGTTTCACGAGTAAGCTGAATGGGATTGTGGCAGTGGAAATCATCAGTAAGCATGCTTACAAGATACCCCCGGATGCACATTTGATAGGAATTGACGAGTATTTGTAGAGGAATATAAGTATACATGTTATGAGTGGCGGCACAGTATGTAACTAGTTGACAATGAGACCTCGCTCGGTTGGAGTGCGGTTATCCGATTGTCTATGCATGTGTCGTAATGCATGTGTCGTGACGATACTCAGATGAGTTTAATGGATTGTTCAGAAAATTGATGTTAATAATGATTGTTGAGAATGGGTTTATGCAGGCATATTGTGTTTTACCTAACTGTTGTTACCACTAGAACCGTGTAGACTTGAAATGGGCTGTTGCAACAGATAGGCGAATTACTGTCATCTGGATAACCATATTGAAGAGGAAAAGGAAGTAAATGGGAAGTGAAATATTAAACTTACTACCTGTAGACGCATATGCAACATCCTGAGCTAGGTCTCATGGTATGGCAGCCACATACAAAATTTGAGAAGAATCTAATCAGCCGTTGTCAAGTTATGCTCCAGAAATGGAATGTTACGGACCAACTGAGAAAATTCTGCCCATAGGTGGCGCCACCTGTAGACGCACATGCGCCAAACGCAATCCCAAGCAAGGTCTCATGGTAAAGGTAGCTACATACCAAATCTGAGAGGAATCCAATTAGCTGTTGTCAAGTTATGCTCCGGAAACGAAATGTTACGGACCGACAAGAAAAAGTTTTGACCCTAGGTGGCGCCACCTGTAGATGCACATGCGCCAAACGCAATCCCAAGCGAGGTCTCATGGTAAGGTAGCTACATACCAAATTTGAGAGGAATCCAAGTAGCGGTTGTCAAGTTATGCTCCGGAAACGAAATGTTACGAACTGACTTGAGAAACTTTTGACCCTAGGTGGCGCCACCTGTAGACGCACATGCGCCAAACGCAATCCCAAGCGAGGTCTCATGGTATGGCAGCTGCATACCAAATTTGAAAGGAATCCAAGTAGCGGTTGTCAAGTTATGCTCCGGAAACGAAATGTTACGGACTGACATGAGAAACTTTTGACCATAGGTGGCGCCACCTGTAGACGCACATGCGCCAAACGCAATCCCAAGCGAGGTCTCATGGTAAGGTAGCTACATACCAAATTTGAGAGGAATCCAAGTAGCGGTTGTCAAGTTATGCTCCGGAAACGAAATGTTACGGAATGACCCTAGGTGGCGCCACCTGTAGACGCACATGCGCCAAACGCAATCCCAAGCAAGGTCTCATGGTATGGTAGCTGCATACCAAATTTGAGAGGAATCCAACTGGCGGTTGTCAAGTTATGCTCCGGAAACGAAATGTTACGAACTGACTTGAGAAACTTTTGACCCTAGGTGGCGCCACCTGTAGACGCACATGCGCCAAACGCAATCCCAAGCGAGGTCTCATGGTATGGCAGCTGCATACCAAATTTGAAAGGAATCCAAGTAGCGGTTGTCAAGTTATGCTCCGGAAACGAAATGTTACGGACTGACATGAGAAACTTTTGACCATAGGTGGCGCCACCTGTAGACGCACATGCGCCAAACGCAATCCCAAGCGACTATACCAAATTTGAGAGGAATCCAAGTAGCGGTTGTCAAGTTATGCTCCGGAAACGAAATGTTACGGAATGACCCTAGGTGGCGCCACCTGTAGACGCACATGCGCCAAACGCAATCCCAAGCAAGGTCTCATGGTATGGTAGCTGCATACCAAATTTGAGAGGAATCCAACTGGCGGTTGTCAAGTTATGCTCCGGAAACGAAATGTTACGGACGGACGTACGGACATCCGTACGGACGGACGGACGGACGGACGGACGGACGGACAAGCTGAAACCAGTATACGCCCCCTACACTACGTGTCGGGGGGTATAATGATGGGGCTATCCCAATGAACCTTCCATCCAAGTTTGATAAAATTCAGTCCAGTAGTTCTTCAGATATCTTGCAGACAGTGACTGTATATACATATACATTTTTCAAAAGTGGAAGGCACGGGCACAGGGATTTATAAATCTCTTGTCTTAAAAATGTTCCTAGAGACAACTTTCGTATAGAGTTCAAATGGGCCGCTATATATTAGCTTATGCCGAAGCTTTTCGGATGGGTTTTCCTTCCTCAGTAGCCTGAAACAAGTCTGAATTTCTAATGGTAAAGCACTGGTTTTATACCCTCAAAAAGCAGCAAGATGTGGGAAAGAGGCTTGCAAAAAAACCAAAAACAATAACTACCTCAACTGTTGGAAAGATGTGTTTTTAAGGTGACTACCTATGTCATATGTTTACTTTAGAATAATCTGAACATCCATAGTTGTATCCTGTGTGTTTAATCATTGTTTTTAAATGTTTGAATACTAACCAGTTGGCATGGTTAGGCTCTTGCCAGCTATGTCTGTATGTGGTCTGTTGAGATCAGTATTGTTTGTTTTGACTGTTAAGTAGGTGCTTAGTAACTCATTGTCCAGCAAGAAGTAACAACATTTATCTTCTAAACCTGCATAACATTTCTAGTGTTGCCTTATCAGCAGGAAAGAGACACACTGTCTGGAGACCCTGCCCCTACATTTGATCATAAAATGTTTACTCAAGCAATTAGACCATAGTAAAAACTATTTGGTTCAAAATTGTAGGATTTCATAACTACTTGTTTTAGGAGGATAAGTACAATACTAAAATATTCAGTTTGTTTAGACGGTGTAACTCATAGGTAAACAATGAATATATTAGAGCTTTACATATACATGTACAAGTAGATGGACAGATGGACGGACACCAGACATGGACGAACGCACGTGCACACACCAAAACCTAATCAGATGAGAGAGCTATCCCAATGAAGCCTTCATCCAAGTTTGGAGAACTTCCGTCAAGTAGCTCTCCAGATATCTTGCAGACAAGGCCTGTATATACGTGTACAATTAGATGGACGGACACGATGGACACGGATGAATGCACACACAAACCAAACTTAATCAAATGAGGGGGTGGGTATCCCAATAAAGCTTCCATCCAAGTTTGGTGAAATTCTGTCCAGTAGGTCTCAAGATATCTTGCAGACAAGGCCTGTATATACAAGTAGATGGACGGACGGCCGGACACCAGACATGGATGAATGCACGCACACACACCAAAACCTAATCATATGAAGGGGCCATCCCAATGAAGCTTCCATCCAAGTTTGGTGAAATTCAGTCCAGTAGTTCTCCAGATATCTTGCAGACAAGAAAGGGGACGGACAGACAGACAGACGGACACCGGACACGGATGAATGCACGCACACACACCAAAACCTAATCAAATGAGGGGGCCATCCCAATGAAGCTTCCATCCAAGTTTGGTGAAATTCCGTCCAGTAGTTCTCGAGATATCTTGCAGACAAGAAAAGAGGACGGACAGACAACGGGGACGGACGGGCGGACAGATGGACACCGGACACGGATGAATGCACGCACACACACCAAAACCTAATCAAATGAGGGGGCCATCCCAATGAAGCTTCCATCCAAGTTTGGTGAAATTCCGTCCAGTAGTTCTCGAGATACCTTGACAAGAAGACAAGAAAAGGGGACGGAAGGGGGACGGACAGACAGCACAAACACTAGATGTCTCCCCCCAACATAGTTGGGGGAGACATACTTATATAAGATTGCATAGTTCGCATCTGGCTAGACACTATATAGTGAGAAGCTCCTGAAGTGATACAAAGTGTCAAGGAAAGTCTCTACAACTGCTAAAGATTTAGACTAAGTTTAAGTTATCATCGCGCATTTTCCTGTATTACATACCTTGTATAGAGATGAGAGCTTGCAGCATGTTGGACTTGCTGGTCCACATCTCATTGCCCTGAAACATACCAGAGGGAAAACATGGATCATCGTCAGAAGAAATATGATTATACCATCTAACAATAACCACTTGTCACATATAATATAATGGTCTGATATGCCCTTTTCTTCTTGGGTGATTTGAGTTTCTTCTCATGCTGAATCTCTCCATATGTGAAGTCAGAATTGCCATAACATCAGAAAAATAATAAACTTCTGATCCAAATGAGTTTGCATATCAGACAATCTTAATAAATTAATATCCTATATATGCCCTACAATATTCATACAGGTCGCTATGTAGGATTATTTCCATTAGGATTATTTTTCACTTATTTCAATTGAATGTGGTGTTGAAATTGCCCAGGTAATGAATATTTAATAGCCTTATGACATCACGACTGCATTTGGACTACTTTACTTGCAGTCGGGGAGGGGAAAGGGTCATCGTCTCTGTTTACTCCAAGGTTTATGCAAAAGACTAGTCCATATATCTACCCGGCATTATGGCATCGCACGGTCTGGAGATTTTGATAAGATTGCATATGAGATCTATTCCCTTCAATATATACGACAGATTGGTAATTGCGATATAATCAGGTTTAATCAGTCTAGTCCCACTCACCTTGTCAGACCAGGTACCCAATAGACTAACACAGCCCTTCCAAAGACCTGTCATAGCTGAATGATCATATTTAATCAGTCAAGTGTCACTCACCTTGTCAGACCAGGTACCCAATAGACTAACACAGCCCTTCCAAAGACCTGTCATAGCTGAATGATCATATTTAATCAGTCTAGTCCCACTCACCTTGTCAGACCAGGTACCCAATAGACTAACACAGCCCTTCCAAAGACCTGTCATAGCTGAATGATCATATTTAATCAGTCTAGTCCCACTCACCTTGTCAGACCAGGTACCCAATAGACTAACACAGCCCTTCCAAAGACCTGTCATAGCTGAATGATCATATTTAAATGGAAGTCAAGTATGCACTCTTTTCTTAGTAAGACCAGGTGCCCAGTAGACTAACACAGACCTTCCAGAGATCTGTCATAGCTGTATAACCATGTTTAATGACTTTAGTCTCACTCACCTTGCCAGACCAGGTGCCCAGTAGACTAACACAGACCTTCCAGAGATCTGTCATAGCTGTATAACCATGTTTAATGACTTTAGTCTCACTCACCTTGCCAGACCAGGTGCCCAGTAGACTAACACAGACCTTCCAGAGATCTGTCATAGCTGTATAACCATGTTTAATGACTTTAGTCTCACTCACCTTGCCAGACCAGGTGCCCAGTAGACTAACACAGACCTTCCAGAGATCTGTCATAGCTGTATAACCATGTTTAATGACTTTAGTCTCACTCACCTTGCCAGACCAGGTGCCCAGTAGACTAACACAGACCTTCCAGAGATCTGTCATAGCTGTATAACCATGTTTAATGACTTTAGTCTCACTCACCTTGCCAGACCAGGTGCCCAGTAGACTAACACAGACCTTCCAGAGATCTGTCATAGCTGTATAACCATGTTTAATGACTTTAGTCTCACTCACCTTGCCAGACCAGGTGCCCAGTAGACTAACACAGACCTTCCCATCCTCATACAGGTTAGGATTGAGCCGATCACTGCAGTACGATAAATAATGGAATATCGGGGGAGACATCGGGTAGTCATTAGGCAGCTGTACATCAAAGAAGAACAGACCATCCTCGTAAGGTGTCTTAGCGGGACCTTTGATCATCACAGAGAACAGATCCTGACAAAACAAACATGGTTAGGTATTATATAATATACTGTACAGGATAGTGTACAGTAAAAATACAACACATTAAAATTATGCAATCTTACCCAAGCTAAAAGCTCTCTATATTAATAAAATCTAGCTTAAATGTACATCACCCTAAACTTTGGCTCACATATGATTTGAAGGTTATTTTCCTCAACTCAAATTTTCTTTCCTTTTACAAGGCTTGCAAGGCTCATCTCTCGAGTTCATACCAATGTTTTCAATACTTACTTCTTTACGTAGCACAATGTAAATGAGTGAGCTATAATCTGATATATGTCATTTGACAAATCCAGTAGTATGATGAATATTAAACATTTTAAATAAACAGTTATAAATGGTACCAGATGTAAAGTACAGAGAGAATAAGGACATATTTATTTATATTTACATATGTATATAATTAGGTCCCACTCCATTGACCTATTCCCTGAAATTGTTAA
>JAVTVY010004449.1:0-38185 GCA_036873755.1 Hanleya hanleyi
AAGACAGTGACTGGAATCTTGCTCCCCCCAAACTTGACGCAACTGACGACCGTACTGAACGTTCGTAATCAATGCTGATGTGTTGTACAACCGCAACCTCCAAAGGGGACCGCCTTCTTAGCGTAGATATCCCTAAGGAAGATGATGCGTTGCTTGTCTATCGTGGTATCCATGTGATGTGTCGGCTATCTGTTGCCGGACTAATGGACCCCTCTAAGCTGTGAATTCCGCATCGGTGAATGTGAACTTCTATGTGCTTGGTTGAAACTGACTCAGGCATCGCCACTCTGGAAGGGGGGTGAAGATGTTCCGGGACGAGCATCCTTAGATTGCTTGTTCTTGCGCTTAGGATCAGTTGTAGTTGAGAAACTGTAATGAGGAGTACCTGGAGCTAGCCAAAACTGTGCTAGGTCCCGGGTGAGTAGTAGACTGTAGTTCCATCCCACGGACCTCTGGGTCATGGTGTTGATGGTCTGGTTCTCGGTGCAGGTTCCATATGCCGGAAACCTGCTTGCCGCTTGAATGTAGCCGTACTACATAATCCGTGGGGTCCCTGGAAATATCCCTGGACCGCCATGATCATCGAGGCGAAACTGGACAAAGGCCTCTGGAGACGTCGAAAAGTGACGACAATCGGGAGTCGGAGTCCAACTCCTGTAGAGTCGAATATGCTCAGTAAGTGTCCGGCTCCGTCGTCTGGTCCGGTCTCTACTGTCATCCCGATGAATGCTGGAGTCCCAGGTTCTGTTCTGGAGTCCTAATTCGCATTCCGGATTAAAGATGACTTTATCCTCGTGTCCTATTCCAGTGTCCGGGTCCGTGTTGACTTGGCCTTGGAAGGGACCTCAATGTGAAACTAGGCTTGCCCACTGTAGACTGGATGTCTCACCCCAAAGAAAAACGGGTTAAGTCAAAAACCGACTAGCCGTTTCTCCCGAAATAGATTCCCCTGATCATGATGTCGGGTGTAGGTGGAGTCCTAGATTATCCGATGAGGAGTAGGATCCGGCTCTTAGAAGACTGAGGATGATCGTCAGATGAAGTGTCGGGACTTGGAGTAGACCTCACGTAAGGACTGACTTCTTCGACGCTGATCTTCTATATCATCAGGGTCGACCGTTCTACAATCAGGTGAGTGAAGACTCGAAGCTTGGGAAGGATGAAAGGATGACTAGTGGTTTGAAGGTGAAGCTTGAGAACCATCAATTCTGACTGACGAGGTTGACCTCTGTCCCGGTCGGAAGATTCCCTCTTTACCTTGGAACTGTCCTTCCTTGTAAGGGCGAACACCATTCTGAGCATCTAGCTTGGGTTGTCCGAGTTCTGACCGGAGAGACCCTCCGTGGCGACCTTCTCTGTTAGAGTCGATAAGGCGCCGAAGAATTCCATCTTGGCCCGTGAAAAGGTCAATGATCCCGCTTATGCTTCACGTCTGGATCCTGAATCACCTTGGAAATAGCCGTCAGGAACCAATCAGAGTATGATGTAATTCTGTGTTGTGTCAGCATCATATCTTCCACAGCACAGGCTTGCCTCTGTTGAAGTACCCCCGCTGGTGTCCTCGTGAATTTCAACAGTCTGTCAAGATCCGGTTCAGACTTCGGGCCCTGAACGGTGGATTGTCTCCGTGAAGAGTGTAAGCCCTGTAAGGACCGGGCTCCTGGAGAGATGACGAAGTCTCCAATTGTCGATCCAGTGCGTCGTATAGGTTGACTGATGCTGGAGATGGTGCGCAGGTTGGCGCAGCTTCCTCCTCAGAAGATTTGTTAAAACCGTAAAGAGGTGTCGTAGTAAGTTTTCTCCGTTCCCGGCGAGGTCATCAGGCTGCTTGTCATCGCCGACCACCGGTCTGGGCATCTCTGGAGTCAACGTGTGTACCGCCGCTATCCTGCTTTGAAGGGTAGCATGTCTTATTCTTCTACCTCCGCCTGACGTAGGAGGTGAATCTGTATGAGATGAGGATGCCGAGGAAGTGGAACGTCGTGCGTGACCCTCATAGTCCGAGTCTGAGTCTGGTCGAATCCCGTGCAGGATTCGAACCAGTGACCCCAGAGTCAGGCACCTAATTGCCAGCACTGTATGTCGGGGATGTAAATCACTCGGTCAACGGGCCTCCCACCGTTGCTAGAAGAATGGGTCGTGTCATCTCACGGGTCTCCGATGAAGGAACTCTACCCTGGTAAGGGGCTGTGAAGCCTGGAGATGACTGCTTCTTGTCCAGGCTTGCCTTGGAAGGTACCCCTGGAGCAGAAGTCTGTTCCTTGGGGGCAGGTCCAGAATGGTGATCTACGAATCCCTGTTCATCTCTGGACTTCCGTTTTATCCCGATGCTCCGGGCTACGGTGATGGTGGGTAGACGTCCGCTCCTCGCCATCAATGCTTGTTGACGAGAAACCGGTGAACGGCTTTTCCCTCGTCTGTTGTAAGGTCGCTCCGGGGTATGGTCCCTATGGTACCGACTCCGGTAGGCTGGACTAGGTGAAGGGGTCCGACGTCAGGACGGTCCCTCTCCCGATGATGACGTACAGGATAGGAATCTCGGCGTTGTAACGGTGTGCGACTTCGTTTACGAGATCTGCTTGCCGTAGTACCGAGGTGTGGCTCCGTTGTACGGGTCCAAGCTGGAGTAGAGGCCGGCTCACGGCGTTCTGGCTGAGTCCGTTCCTCGTAAGTCCGTGACTCCTTGGATGTGGAGTCTCGGTGATCTGTATAAGTCCGTTCTGCTTGAGTCCGTGACTTCTCAGATGTAGACTCTCGGCGCGCTGGATAGGTCCGTGATGTCTCCTGTTCCGTAATACGGCTCTCTGGATAGGGCCGTGATTCCTTGGAATCCCGGTCCCTGTAGGCCTTTGGCTTGTCCGACTCCCGGCGTCCGGTATAGGGCCGTGACTCCGTGGAACCGGTGAGCTGTGCTTGAGCCGGGGTCCCGCTGTAGTGGTGGAGTCCGTGATCTTGATTCTCGGACTGCCTTATTCGCCGTGTCCCTCTGTGTCTCCGGGGTACGGCGGTTCTTTGGGGACTTGGATGAACGGGAGTTGGTATCCGAGGACTCGCTTTGATCCGTGTCTGTGACGGGGCTGTCTAGTAGAGTCCGTGTCAGCACTCTAGCCGGTGCAGTAGAAGTAAACCGTATCGCCGTGGCTTGGGCTTGACTGGTCTGCACTTTGTGCCTATTCTCTCGGTATCCCGGTAGTCCCTGTAGGCTCTTGGCTTGACGGGGTCTCGGAGTTCTGCATTGGGCCGATCTCTCAGAGCCATGGTCCCGTATGCTGATCTAAAGTCCGTGGCCTGTAGGTGTGGACTCCCGTTGAGACGTAGACTCTCGGCGTACTGGATAAGTCCGAACTTCATAGGTCCGTGTCGTTCTCCGTGCTGTACGGCTCCGGGCCGTAGTACCGCCTCTGGAAGTAACCTCTCTCTCCGATGGTCGGGTCCGAGGTGCTCTGCAGTCGGAGTCCCGGCGCTCTGAGGTGTCGAGGTCCTTGAAGGCCCAGGGTACGGCTCTGTCCCGGGTCCCGGTTCTCCACCAGGTCCCGGCTGGCAGACTTGTCTTTCTTGAGTTGCGGAGACTTGGATGAACGGGAACTGAAATCCGAGGTCTGCCCAGATCCGTGGTTGTAACGGCTCCGGTATAGAGTCCGTAACTCATCTTCTCCGGTGAACTTGAACTAGGCCGTGTTGGGTCTGTAACTTGTTCACCGTCTTAAAATGTAGCTCCAGGGTACTGTTCTTCGCCGTGGAGCTGTGATCCTGTGTCCGTGATCTGTACTGTTTCACGGGACTGTTGTGAAGATTCCACTGGCACCAGTATCGTTTTTAACGATAAGTTGCTGGTAGGAACTTCGTTTACAGCCAAGTCGTTGAAGAGGGCCTGAGTAGCTTGCTTCTCAGCTGGACCTCTTGCCAGGTCAATGGCCGCTCTCCAGAGTTGACTGCGTCGCCATAGGTGACTGTAAACACACCTTTGAAAACAAAGAAAATGCAAGTCTTTAACTGATTAAAACTGACGACATGATTCGTTCCATAAATCTTTATAGCTGGGCGACTACGTTGGTTCATAATGAACTACGGGAGAGAAAAAATAACCCTAGAGTGCGTCTATAACAATCCAAAAGTTACTGTTTACAGGAGCTCTTTCAAAACAGGTCTTGTCACCAAGACTGCAAAGGAAAAAGAGTGATGGACATGCGCGGAGTGCACGCCACCTGGCGGACGATCGACGCAGCTATCAAGGGAGATAATTTTGTTTGCAGGAGATCTCCAAATGGAGGATATTGGCATTTAAGTGATAACAGGTGAAGATTTGGGACACAAACATTGCATGTTGTAGCGTGGGACATGACGATTTGTCAGCTCGAGAAAAGGTGATGTACAACGAGCGCGCACCTTTCCCACACTACAACATGCAATACTTGTTTTATTATACCGAATGTCATATATTTTGAATAAAACAGGAAATTTTAAAATTATACGAATGAGGATGGTACGGTGAAAGAAGCATATCGTGTTCAACATTGTGCGACCATTGTTGATTTCAAAACACCGTGTCAAGATCAACTGTTCGACATCGGCTTGTTTGTCGACTCAAACGCATAATTTGGAAGAGTAACGTTCTCGGTGATCTTACGTACCTTTTTAAAAGATACCAAATTTATTTCAGTCAATTACCAAATCACATCCACTAATTTCTATCACCAACGGGCCGACGTATACACATCAGACCGAGGTAAATACACATCAATCTTCGTTTTGAAGAGTAAGTTGGTGCGCGCACTATGGAAGGTAACTATTGGTCCGGCAGATGTCGCCGTGGAATAATTTGTCATGTTCAACGGTCTGCCGTGGTACATGACATTTATTAATGGTAAGGCAAGGTATGTCTGCATCATCACTGAACATCACGATTTGTAGAAGTGAGTGAGTGAATAGGGTTTAACGTCGCTTTCAACATTGTAGAATGACATGTGACAGGCTGTCAACCAATGAAAACATTACAAACTTACATGAGGTATAATAATATACATTTATTGCATGTAGAGTGGGACATCACGATTTGTCAGCTCGAGACAAGAGATGTACAACGAGCGACAGGGTGAACCTAAGAGAAGTGGTCTGTCACCAAGGGTAGGCAAACAAATGGGACAATTGTCATGTTCCATGCTCTGCCGTGGTACAGGACATTTATTCAATGGTAAGGCAAGATATGACTGCATCATCACTGAACATCACGATTTGTAGAATGACACATGACAGGCTGTCAACCAATGAAAACATTACAAATTTACATGAAGTATAATAATATCGATTATACTCACTGGCTTGTCTCCCTTTCCTGAACCTGACCCATTCCTGCAACAATAAAACAGATGTGATACCTCTGCAAAATTTATCTGCTGCTTTATCAAGATAATCCTTACTATGATTCACCGAAATTTCCGTCACATTACCAGATAACAACCAGACGAAAACCATAGTGAAACCATACCATTGCAAATTTACCAAAGTAAAAAGTGATATGGTATCAATAAGGACAAATATCTTGTTAATACTATGGTAATCTCTTTAATAAGTCAAACATAGGCGATAAATGTAGACAGTCTAAAAAGTTGACATTTTTGAACTATCCTGCTGACGAAGAATTTGAGAAAATAATAATGTTTGAATTATTCCTGAACATATTTTTAGATACTGGGAAATGACAATTAAAATCACAGCTCGCCTATTTTAACTCCTCGTAGCGATGTTGGATTGAGTTAGATTTTTACTAGTTGCTAGTTCCTAGCAAACAAATTTGCTGCTTGCTGGTAATGAACACTGATAACAATAAAACAAATATACTACAAGGGTTCTGGTTTATCAAGGTTTAAAATACTTAACGTTTAACTTATTGGGACTATAGATAATGTCAGTATTCAGAAATTGGTCAGTTTACCAAGATGTCGAATTCACAGATCTCAATGTACATGTATGTTATATTTTATTAATATCAAATAAATACATAGATGTACTGAAAATATTCAACTTGTGAGTGAAAAGCTGAATATGATGAAACAGCTAATATAAATAATTTATATTCAAATTTCATATTAATGCCACAAAAAGTGTACAAGTTCAAGAGAATTTTGTAGTACCTTCCATTGTTCGAGATGTATTCTGAGGACCCCGTGAGCATGATGAACTGTCGCTTTCTTCATCTTTCTCTGTAACATCCTCTTCCGTCGCTTCTTTCGTAGAAAAAACTGGACCCATCCTCTACAGGAAAAGTTCAGTCAAAATAATATAATCACTGCCCACCATATAAACAAAAATTGATCACCAATTCTGTTATCATAGTATTGATTGATTATACTTTGTAACATCCACAAGAATGACTTCGAAAATTAAATCGATCCTATATTTCAACGCAGTCATTGTACATAATTTCAGTACTAAAAACATTCGCTACAGTAAATTCTCTTCTATTTCAATCACTCTATAGAAAAACTAAATTTTGTGGACAAATTTCAATCAGTTGTTCCAATAAATTTGGTCACCCTTAGCATAAAATCATTAAAATAAATACTGAATAATTGATTATCTACAGGCTTTTGGACCAATTCGTCAACTTCCTATCGTAATAAATTTGCCCCCTCTCCCCCGATTTTATGATCGAAAATTTAACTTCATGTGATTGAATTATTAGAGGATGCACGGTATTCAACATATTATGAGACAAACATCTCACATGATACATACATTTACAACCAGGTTTCATCATCAATTCTCAGTAAACTCAGATATAATATCATGGAATATTATATCTTACATCAGCGCTATATAAATGATTCTGTGCGAATTTCAGACTACATATTTAAGCCAATCGGGGAGAAACTACTTTGAATTATGCCCCTTGTAATTACAAACATGGGCACGTGGACTGAAATAGTAAACAATATACTGAAACATTATCTAAATAAGGTATCATGTCTAGACATGGTTCGCAGTAAATGTTCTTCTCCAGAAAGTTCAAAGGATTGCTCCCACCGAATAGTCTGTGTTTCGTCGGGCGGCAGGGAATTTCAAATGACCGTCTCGCAGAGAGAATGTAAATATGTACATGACGAAATGCCAATCAATTTCATATTGAATAGGCAGAATTGTCGTGATTGGCTCTTACAGAATCTCAGAGAATATCAGCAAACAGCTTGCACAAATTTTTCATAGTGTTATCACTATATGGTATTTCCCCTATATACCATCTTGGTTTACCTAGATTGTTACATGTACACCGATTAATTGATTAGGTTATCTCCCTTGTCTTCAATGTATGCTACGGAAGCAACTGACTTCTCCACACTGGATAAACAGCAGCCACAAGTCTAGGTCACATGTGACTACTCTCTAACCGGTACGGGCTATCTATAAAACAATGATGTTCTTTAAGTTTCGTAACACTACTTTTGTTCTATGTGCAGTTTCCTTTCATACCTTCAAAATTACATGCACTTGGGTTAGTTATGACAGAATTGCAGAACACCATTCATACAACATTCCAACCTTGGTGTTATATTCGACCACCACACATTTGGTAGGCAAGTCTGATGAATTATGGTTTCTGGTCTGTTCGTTTTGATGGTGATCGGGCATACACAGAAATGCGGAGGTTATGCCATGGAACGTAGGACACAGAACTGAAAGAGGTGGTTCTGATAAAATTTTAAATCCCCAGGCCTCTTTCTTTACATAACACATGAATGCCCCTTATCGCAGGATTTATTCTGGAATTCTGGATGTTCTGGACTCACCTGTAGCACATCTTCTTCAGTTTGGTATTGTAGTGTTCATATGCTTTGGCATACATTTCTGTTGATGGCTGTAAGTAAGGAATATTCTGGTTAAACACAATGCTGTAACATGTGACATATTAACATGATGTACAGTAATCCCTCTAATAATTCAATCACCCCTAATTTTGGGGACAAGATTTTTATTGGCTGTTCTAATTGATTTGATCACCCTCTTGAAATAATGAAGAAATAATGGCAGATATCCATGATTTTGAACCTTCCATGTCTAATAAATTTGATCAACCCAGATTTTATGGTGAGAAATTTCACTTCCTGCGATTGAATTATTAGAGGGTTTACCGTAGGTCTTTATCCCCTGCGTCAGAAAAAATAATTAAGTAATACTCCAGCAAATTTTTTTTTTAAATGAAAATGTAATTTGGACCTCCATGCAACTATTCGGATAACTTTGGGCATTAAAATTGTCCTTATCTCTTTATTGTGCGGACACATTGTAAACTTTGCGATATTTTCCATTGTCAATCATCATCATTAGACTCAGATCAAGACAACAAACATAATCTGTGGATATAACTGAAACCTCCAGTGCATCCAGTTTCAAAACATCTGATTGGTCAATTCAAATTTTCAAAAAGAAATCTGTTATTTTCATTGGCTGGTGAAGAAAATCAGAAGAAGAATCTAGCCAATAACGGAGTTTCAAGCATAAAAATGAACTCATCACCCCCATCAGAGGATATGGTACATAACATGACCATTTAACCCATGATATCTGTATATGAAGAGGGGCTATCTCATTCTGATTTCAGACCAGAGTTTCAGGAGACATCCATTTTGTTTCAGCTTACCGTAGTGTTTTCATCCAGGTTGAAGATATAGTCCAAGTTGCTCTCATAAATAACCCTGGGATGTGGTTTCATGTCGGCATCCACAAACATGTCCCTTAAAATGAAAAAATAAAATATTAAATTGCATTCAGGAATCAACTGTACCAAAAGTTTGGAGATATAATATTTTGCCACATTGTCATTAGACAAAAGGCTTTTATCCCCAAAACAAGATCAAAATATATCAGGGAAGATGATGTTGGCTTTAAATGAATGTATAAACACCAGAGTGATTGATGATTATTGCCCCATACATGCCATAACCTTTCATTTCGACATCGAAAACAAAATTACAGGCACCTACCACTGTAAGCAGTCCAAACCATTGGCTCTAATATAAGCTATCTTATCAAGGAGGAACTGGATGGGATCATCCGGGCACATGACTGCCAGACCCGTCAACAATGCCTGAAAGAAGAAACAAGATTAGCAGACTAGATATGTTGGATTCATCAAGATAGTGGGAATTACAGTACAGTGAAACTGTGTAAACTGTCATCATGCTTGGGACCTGGTTATGCTGTCAGTGTTGACAGGGTCGTGATTTATCAAGGTTCAAAGTATTCTAAATTCAAGTTGTGGGACCATGACTGATGCCAGCTTTTAGAGGTTGGTCACATTACTCAGGTGTTGGTATTGACAGGTTTCATGGAAAATGACAAGAGTAAAACTGCACACCATATCAAAAGTTTTGGCATCACTCTCTGCCACATTATATTAGACATGTAGGCTACCGGTTAAGTGTATTATTTCGAAATAGGCTGTCTCAATGAAGCTGAGATTTATGGCTACTAAAAGCCTGTTCGTGACCCCATTTTCTACCACACAGTATGCCCCATCATAAAGAACTGGCATCTTGATTCCCAATGAACACTGACATATCCCCATCCCCACTGCAACTCAACTGTGACAGTCCTAACCATCATTTAACCACAATTCCTACACTTTCACAACCCAACAACCTGATAATCGCGACCCCCAATTTTGTGGTGGCCAAGTTCCAAGAAGGGGTTTGAGCCCATGACCTCTCATTTGCAAGTGCAGTGTCCTACCAATCAAGCTGAAGGGAATTTCCCACTTTATATATACAAGGGTAAGGTACATGTATGTGAGGATTCTACCGGGAAATAGTAGGGCAATTACCATGATGATACTTCTATTGTGTGCCCATTGAAATCAGCTGTCGCAAATTGCCAATATACATGATATAAACAATTTGTTCTTTTCTGTAAGTTTCTTTGATAACGATGACCTGAGATCAATGAGATCAAGTGTTTTGTCAAGGGTTATATATTCCCCTCTCTGGATGTGGAAGATGGAGGCTCAAAAGTTTTTCTCTAATCTTCAGGGAAAAAACATTTGGGAAAAGAATGTCATGGACATGACGTTGTATCCATTTTTTTATTTTATTTTTTTATTTGCTTCTCTTAATTAATAAAACAAAATCATTTGAGAAAATTGCATCACAATCGATGGGAGGAAACATATTGACAGTTTGTCCCATACGGTGTAAGATTTTCGGAAATTTATCAAAGGTCAAGATGGTAAATTCCACTGTGGAACTGGGGGGGGATTTAAATTGACCACTGCATTAATGCAAATCTGTTTAAATATATCTGATAAAAAAATAATTAAAAAAATAATTTTCGATACATCTCATTTTCAATGAAAATAGCTTCAAAACAATTCATCTGTAAAATCAAGGGCTATCGTTGTTGTTGATTCGGAAATCCCTCCTTTCATCTAGGAGCACCCTCTTACAGAGGTATTTAGAAGCTTGCAGTAACCCCGTCGCTCACTAGGGTGGTCGAGACAGGGTCAGTAGCAGTCGAGGTCCCATGCTGTGCAGGCTGTGCAAGTAACTTATTTACAGTGCATTGACACCTCCTGACTGTACATATAGACCCGTCCCTTTTTCTGACCAGGTGTGTGCGATGTACTACTGTGAGTGGATTTATATAGCGGTCACTGAAAGACACCCAGGTACTTTATTTATTAGTAGTTCCACCATCAGTCCATATTACCCTGGACACCGAATCAGTCCAGCGCCTTGTGAATATGTAAGCGATCACTGGCGAGGCGCGAACCCACGCCAGCTGTAGCACTCCGGGTCAGAGTCAGACACTCTAACCATTCGGCCACGTCACGCTTATATAGAAAGCACTGATGATCAATATTTTCAAAATTTGCTGGTTTGGTAAAGAATTATCAAATGGAAAACTCAGATTTCTTTTATCACTTTGGTCAATCATTATCTGTTAATTTTACAGCAGTACGTTGAGCAGACGCCATTCAATTTGGCTGAGATATTGTCCCGTCACTGTTTAGTGTCGTTGCCGTTGCACACACTAGCAGTAGCCAGGCCACGTTATATCTATTATCGAGGGTTCAGATATCGTTACACTTGCCACCTACCTCGTATACGTCCGGTAATTTATTTTCACGCAAAAACTTCTTTAGATCGGGATCGAGCCCCTTCATTGAAGCTGCCATTTTGAAAGGAAATATGTAAAACAAACAGCTACAAATGATTATACATGTGCAACAAACATCGTAGCCCAGGCCCAACCGTCCGCCATATTGTTTTCGTGTAGCAACAGAGGTGCCCGGATGTTAAGGTGCTTGGCGAAAACCACAAGCGTGAAAGTTCCCGCCATGCGGGTATATTTTGAACCCTGGCGATAACGATGTGAAGAGATTTCCAGATACATGTATTCTGTGTGTGAATAGAGGTAGTATCCTTACAGATACCAATCCTTACATAGGTAATATGAAATAGGCAAAGCCTAGAAACGAACGAAGTATACTTCTTTTGATCGCTTCTGACTTTGCTTTTTTCATATCATTTTTTTTCTTCTTTTTCTTCTTCTTCGCAAACCATATATGCCTATATAGTCACTGTTACGGTATATTACGGAAGCTTGAAGGGACATTGATAATTATATACATAGGCACAGCCTAGTGCAAGTTCTTTTCATTATCCTGACCTGAGCGTTTGTGTCTTGGCGATTTCCGATGAAATACTGGCAACCCAAAAGTTCCCGAATTGCTGTGGTTGTGGATAATACGTTGATTATTTGATCAATCGGGAACCATTGTTGTTTATCTGACATAGCAGACTGCCTAAATACACATTTCAAGGTCCCGAAAATATGAATTATTTTCAGTATAATCAAACACATTCGATCAGAATTGATTATTACTACTCTGGATCGGATCTGGGACAAAGTATGTTGATCGAACATGTAAGCCACAAAATATCGGGGTGCTTCATTATTAATTAATTTAAGGAGTTAAACTGATAGAATGATTCTAATTTTATCCTTGAATGAAAAATTAAGAATGCCAAAATATTCGAAGAGAGATATTACTATAATGGGCCGAAACATTGCGATGTTTAAATAATAGTTATATACAATCAAATTATTGTAAACAAACGAAAAACAAGACATAATGGTGATTGATAGTTATGAAGCCAGGACATTCCACCCTCTTTTTGGGGACATTTACCCCTGCAGACATTTCCCTGGATATTTCCTCCTTCAGACAGTTCCCTCTGTGGACATGTGGACATCATCCCCCCCCTCCCCTTCCTGTTTTTTTGTTTTTGTATTTTTTTTTGTATTATAACTACAAATGTGTAACAAACTAAAATATTTTTAAGATACTGTCAACAAGATTTGTATGATTCAGTAAAGAATTGTAATAATTATAATAATATCATTATCTTGAGTTTTGCCATCAATTACTAGCTTGTTCTTCAACAGGGCACTATTTTGACATGCATAATTCATGTTTTTACTACTTTCAATAACCAGGGTTTCATTGAAGACAAAAATGAAAATAGATATTACTGCATGATATTTTGTGGAAAATATGATAACATTCACATTTTTTTAAAATTCAAATAAATAGTTCAATCGGCATGTTTAATTTGTTACTTTATTTCTGTACTAGTTAAAAGCTATAGTTCAGTTTGTTATTTTCGAGGTTCTGTGTGGAAGCTGATTGAATGATATAATAACAAATATTTACAATGCATCAATTCTCTTAGATACAGCGGAGAGGCTCCAAACAAAAGATTGGCTGTTCTGTCAATTACAGAGCCGTCGCCACCCGCACAACTGGAGATTTGAGATGAATTTCTTCAACTTGGCGAAGTGAAAGTGTTCATCTGTTCAAAATACTGTTGAAATTAGAGCTGAACTATTCTTTTTAGAATTTCTTGCATTCAATTCTGTGTTAAAATAGGCTTTTCAGGGAAGAGAAATCACACAGTGACGCCACCGTATCTAACAGAATATCAATGTCGTAGAATTCAATAAACATAGCATAAACCTATGTTACATGTATGTTACATCATTGATTGTTCGCCTCTTTTAGGTGCTTTAATTAGCAAATAAACATTTATTCTATTCTATTGTATGCATCAAAATATTTATTTATCACCATGTAATACTATATGTATACTACCGGTAGCTATTGTTTTATCATGCCGAATTATAGAAAATAATGAATAATAATAGAGAAATGCCCCAAAATCGTTTTTTGTCAATATTTCAATTTTGATACACATTCGTACGAAGTCATAGTACACAAATATATAGGAAGGGAAATGTACACAGGAAGAAATATCAGAAAATGTTCAGGGAGAAATTGATGTCCTTTGGGGGGAAATGTCTTTGCACCGCTATGTACAAACCACGGACTCAAGTTAAATTAGTGTCTTAAAATGAGAAATCTTTCTAAAATTTCATTTTATCAGTTGTTCGAGTTCTTAGTAATATTTTGCTTTTGAACTTTAACGCTATTCTATGAATTGACACCTCAGAAGTGTACGGATCTAAATACAATAACATCTGCAACAAACTATAGCTTGATGTAGGTCATGTGTTTGTTTTATTTATGAATTTCTGTTTTAAAAAAAAATTACACTTGCAATGTGGTTGTCCGTACCTATATCTAGATTTAGGCCGTAATCTGAAGTGAATGGATGATATCTGCATGGCGATTCAGACAATCACAGTACGTGTCATTGTTTACTTGGGAATAATTTCTTACATGTTATAATTAAAATTCCCAATTGATAATCAGCTCGTTGTGACCCCCTTCCCTTTTTGTTCGCGAACTTTGGATGACCTAATTCATCACGCGGACGTCAGCGAAATCACTCAGAATGGCTTGATTTTGCTTCGGCGTGCGGTAACCACTGCGTGGTAAATGCTTATTTTTTTTTAAATGAACAAAACGAAACTTCAGACCTTCGAAGCTTAATAAATAAGCTTGTTATAGATGGACAGTTTATACAGGTTTTTCTTGCCGTAGAACTAAATTTTATGAAAGTGCACTGATGTAGGTACCGTTTTCCCGAGAAGAGGGCATGAGAAAAGGGTTGACCGACCCATGCGACCATGCGACCGCAATCTGCAAACATTTGCGCGCGCGCATTGTCGAAGTGCAAACGATACTCGGGCGTTTTCGTCAAATATCCTATATCAGTCGGAAGGATATTGGCAGGGAATTCATCCTTGAATTTATTAGCATATTTATCTTTTTTTATTTCAAATCTATAGCAAATATTCTTAGATTAAGTTTCGATACTGTTTTAATTTTAGCTATTTTACCCACACTGCCTCAAATCCAATATGGCAGCCCCCGCAAAAAAAAAAACGCCCACGCAAACAATGAAATCTGAACATGATAGACTTTACAGTAAATGGGTGATTGTCTCTCTTTTCATGGATTTATACTGGGTTTGTGATTAAGTTATGTATCTGTATTTTTCTCACGTAATGCATGTATGTTAGCTATTCAACGAACTCCGTTCGTTATTATCATTACTTCACACAAAACAATGAAAGGTTGACTTTCCTTTTAATCTGCACATATAGTGTGACAAATTATTTTAACACTTCTTCTCAGATTTCCAATCGTTCGTCCTTGTTGCAATGAATTTATCAGGCCGGTGACAGGACATCGGCATTAAACATTTCTCAACTCGACATTTCGGTACAAAGTAGTGGGTACCGCATTACAACATTTCGGCACGCGACTTTCCAAAAACTTTATTTCACAAGCCAAATGTTAAGATTTTCCACTTGTTTTTCTTCTTCTTCTTCTTCTTCTTCTTCTTACAGATAGATGGACTATAAAGCTACCAAGTTGTAAAATTTTTGGAATGTTTGTCAAGGGGTGTCAAGATGTCAAATTCAGTCAAAAATTGATAAAGTGAGGGAAAGCATTAGGTAAAGCAAATGCATACATGTTATATTAACATGATTTAGAACTATTGAAAGTATGTCTCGAACATGTTATATATCCATTACAAATTATACAGGTATATCAAAAGTTTAACCTCAGTCAACATGATTTTCGAAAGGTTGCTTACTAAAATGTCGCACCAGTACGCCTAAGCGCATTTTTTAGAGTTTTTTCTGTTTAGCGTTTCGTGTTCATTCTAAATTTTTTCACAGCGATTGACTAACAGCATAGAAACAATATCCAAAATTCAGTATTCAGCCATCGTCCACTAAAGAAGTTCTGCATTAACAACCTTCACCAAATCAGTATTGATATTACTCAAATAACGTATTTTGATGGAATCGCCACTCGCGTATTGCTCTAATTTGTCATTTACACGCTTCCCTAGTATTTTCACTTGTCAGGCTCGATGTGTGCTTGTTGGCTTCACACAATGGAGTGTCTATTTGGCAGCCTGCGTAGTAGGCCTATGTCAGTGTGATAGAATGGTCACATGAATTTTCAACTACAACAGCCAATAACGTCAAGAATATGAAAACATATCTTTTTTGATAGCACACTCACGAGAATCTGTCATGCATGCATGCTTCCGCAATATTGACTGATCTACTAGCCATGTCATTTAACGAGATAAGCAAGGAAAACGATATGTTCTCACGACAATAATTTCATACGCTCGTATGTAAAAGAATGAAGAATTATTCCACAAAGAGAAAAACGTTGTTGCACTCTGTGAGTTGAGAGGTGGTAATGAAACATTCAAAGACCGTTTTGAAAAGTATGTATCATTCTTTCATAAAACTGTTATGAATGATACATTTTGTGCATCGATAGAACTGTTACGATCGAATAGACAGATAGTCGATCAGCGATGTTTATATTACGTGTTGTTTGTCACGTGACGTGTACAGATTACGTATAGTTCTATGATTCATAGCTTACAATTTATTGAACTTGCTAGTTCATAACACTGGTCCTCGCCAACTGCCATTGCGGATCAGTTAAGGAAATTTTCTATATGTGGAACAGTAATTTTACACCAGAATGTCTCTCTTCGTTTTAATCAACGTTAAACAATGGTTGAATCATATATTGCACCGATGTTCTGGCATTTCTTTCACCAAAGCGTGGAACAAACGTTGCAAATATCACTGTCTTTCAAAAACACAGTTCGTGTTAAAATGTAGTTATTTAAAAACCCTATTTCGGCGTCTACACTAACGAATATCAATGTAAGCCACAGTTATATCGGTCCATCTCAGTGAGCAAATATAAACCAGGTGTGCAAATCAAACATTGTGTCAGTACTCTGAGTTAAATGACACGCGTATTTTCCCCTGCCTGTTTCTAGTTTTCTCGCTGTAAAACCACAAATTTATCTCTGGCTAGGTGGTATACATTTTCAAAAGTGGAAGGCACGGGCACAGATATTTATAAATCTCTTATCTTAAAAATGTTCCTAGAGAAAAGTTTCGTATAGAGTTCAAATAGATCCGCTATATATTAGCTTATGCCATGTAGAATTTCACGTGATAATGATCACGATATGGGATGAAGTTTACTCCTTACCAATAAATCGCGTAAGCTCCGATTTTTTGAGTACGCTATGATAGGTCTCCGATTAAATGGCAGGTGTGCAATTCAAACATTGTGTTAGTTCTGTGAGGAAAATGACACTCGTATTTTCATAGTTTTGTTCGGAGTGTTTCGTATTCCTCCTTCAGTATACGGGCCGCTTCAACATCCCTACGGCTATATTGGAGAACGAAGGGAATAAACTCGTTGTTAGCAACTTTACCTGAGTCTATATGTTCATACCAAAGGGTTGCCGTGTTTGAAGTGTTTTGATCCAAAAGGATTCACGAAGTGCGCGGTGATTGTCAGTTTCTTCCTGTTGTGAAATGTCGATTCTGGACCACCATATAAAATGTATCAATTCTGACTTTCCAGTTACCAATTGTATGTGAATCTTGGGTGCATGCAAACCTTGGTATTATGATGTGTAGTGACAAATCTATTTCCGAAATATTATTCCATGACCCTTCAGGTCGATTATTGTAAACACAATTATTTGTGAGAATTAGTTATGTAAGTTCAGATTTATACAGATAACGTGTAAACTGTTTATGTAAGTACAATGATTTAACCTTGGTTTTGACGAATGGGATATACAATGCGACAGTTCTGTGATATGACTGTCATAATTGTACTAAAGCTGCGAGTACATCTATGTCAGGTTAAGTTGACATTGTAAATGTCTAGTATTGTATATAAGGGAGTGAGCGGCATATTATAGTCAGACTTTTAACACCAGGTCTCCCTGATGGCAGTACCGTCAGGTATCACAGAGGCTCATGCTTCCGATAATAGTATTTGCTAACTCCAGTTCCGAAAACTGGTTGACTACAGAACAGTCTGATGTTGATGAGGTTACCCTAGTTTGCCTACCAAATGATGCCGCTCATTCCTGAGATAGATGAAAATCAAATTTCGTAATGACTTTGTTACCAGGAACAAGACTGTAGCTTTCATAATGGCGTGGAATGAGTTTACAATAAATCGGCTTAATATTCAACAGACGTTTTCGTTGTATCCTCTCTCATTTAAAGACGTTGTCAAGACTTCGAGAAATCTCAGAAGCCGGACCTTTGGAATCTATTGTTGTTTAGGTTTTGTGAAGACGATCCCTGTGTCTTGAGACGACTAATGCGTTACAACATCTTAAAGATCACGCGCACAAGCCCTGTCGTCTTTAAAGACCTCAAATTTCACAATGGCGAGCCTTGCCAGGATAAAGACAATTGTCTTTTGGATACAACTACAAGATCGTGAGAAGACAGCTTAAGACGATCGACCGAGGACATTGAGAGTACTAGTTTTTGGACAAAATGGCTGAGCCAGTAAAACTGCAGGAGCTCCAGACCATTGCTCAAGGCATCACGAAACTTGTGGACAATTTTCGGACTGATATTCAGGCCAAGGACAATCATCAATTACAAAGAGAACAGGTAAAGGACCTTCCTTCCTTTTTGCACCTGCTGAGGTATAGCAGACGGTAATTAAGTCACCCAGACGAGGACGGTGACTGATGAAAACATTTGGTGCCCTTGTTTTTCGATCATTGTGAAATGTATGACCCTGTTCAACGCCTCCTTGAACTGCCTTGTAATTCTGACTGGAAAGAATTTCAAACTGATGTCAACAACTGCCATGAGTGATGTCCATCTCAGTGATAAAATTTCGACCCAAACACCGTTCATCCTATAACAGCGACATGTTTCTCCTCTTCCTTGGTGACGTGACAGCGTGTGCCAGAAACCTCTGGAACGAGTCCATTCCGTGGAACAATATCTACAGGTACAGTTTGATTCGTTTCATTTAACAGAGCCTTGTAAATGGCCGTGGTGATTGAAAAAATAACTGTGTTGTGATATATTCTCTGCCTGAACTTCCCTGAACTTTCTGTCTGACGTTGTGAAGTTCCCACTGATTGGCATAGTGCGTGTGATGAACAGAGTGTAATTTACAGGAATGGGTCATGCCCTTACGAACTCTAAGACATTGTACTCTGATAAATTTCTTGGAACATTCTGGACTGAATCCTCAGACAGGTTTGTAAGCATGCATTGAACGCGAGGTTTAACCCTTAACTTTCTCTCTCTCTCTTGAACGATCATGTTATATGTGCCATAATGATGCCTTATATGAACTTTTGACATTTCTCGTATATTGTGCATGTTTGGTGTATTGTTGATAATACTGCATGCCCCAGTGAAGTTGATGAATC
The DNA here is from genome assembly GCA_036873755.1 of Hanleya hanleyi. Taxonomy (NCBI): domain Eukaryota; kingdom Metazoa; phylum Mollusca; class Polyplacophora; order Lepidopleurida; family Hanleyidae; genus Hanleya; species Hanleya hanleyi. The sequence continues at coordinate 18,723 of JAVTVY010004449.1, forward strand.
AATGGTGAAGCTGGTAGATTGCATGGATTCCTTTGTGACTGATAAATTTAGTGATTTGCAGATTGATAAATCTAGCCTTTGAAGTTCGTATTAGAATCTTGCAATGTGGATCCACAATGATTTTTTTTGATTTTTTTTTTTGTTAGGATATTTATCGCGATCAGTTTCCATAATAGCTAGTGTGAGCTAAATGAAACTAAGATAATCGCGTATACACTGAGTACATTTACATACTAGTGTTTGTAGCATATGCATGCTTGGAATAGGCTGTGGAAGCCCGGTGGATGTGAGCTGATGAGCCCCCCACAATTCCTGATTAGGCCATAGAAGCCTGGATATTTGGTTATTTGTTTTTTTTTGTATTGTTGTTTGGATCCTCAGATATAAGTCTAAGATGTTGGATGACAAAGCGGTTTCAATTAACATGTATTGACAACTTCGTTAAGTGTAATACAAATTGTGTCCATGTCAACCATAAGCTTCTAGCTTCCATAATGATTTCTCTTGCACTGAATTGGTATGAGTTTTCCAGCAATTGTTTTGATATTGTGTTTTGAGCACATTGTTTTGACAGGTCCACACTTGTCAGTGACTGGCACGTGTCCCACATACCTAGGGTACATTCATTGAGCAATGATAGTAAATATGGCCTTGTGGCCTTACACAATGAATATATACGGTAATTGAATAAATTGTTTCCGGTATTCGACCGATATTTCTGATAATGACCTGGGCTATTCATAATGGACTATTCTTTGACATTTCTTTATTGTTCTTGCTGTCTTATGCATTTTGCGTTTATACTTTGAGATGAATACACGATCTTCGTTCGTATTTATTCATCTTCCAATGGCGGATGATATGTGAAATGTCGATTCTGGACAACCATATAAAATGTATCAATTCTGACTTTCCAGTTACCAATTGTATGTGAATCTTGGGTGCATGCAAACCTTGGTATTATGGTGTGTAGTGACAAACCTATTTCCGAAATATTATTCCATGACCCTTCAGGTCGATTATTGTAAACACAATTATTTGTGAGAATTAGTTATGTAAGTTCAGATTTATACAGATAAAGTGTAAACTGTTTATGTAAGTACAATGATTTAACCTTGGTTTTGACGAATGGGATATACAATGCGACAGTTCTGTGATATGACTGTCATAATTGTACTAAAGCTGCGAGTACATCTATGTCGGGTTAAGTTGACATTGTAAATGTCTAGTATTGTATATAAGGGAGTGAGCGGCATATTATAGTCAGACTTTTAACACCAGGTCTCCCTGATGGCAGTACCGTCAGGTATCACAGAGGCTCATGCTTCCGATAATAGTATTTGCTAACTCCAGTTCCAAAAAATGACTGACTACAGAACAGTCTGATGTTGATGAGGTTACCCTAGTTTGCCTACCAAATGATGCCGCTCATTCCTGAGACAGACGAAAATCAAATTTCGTAATGACTTTGTTACCAGGAACAAGACTGTAGCTTTCATAATGGCGTGGAATGAGTTTACAATAAATCGGCTTAATATTCAACAGACGTTTTCGTTGTATCCTCTCTCATTTAAAGACGTTGTCAAGACTTCGAGAAATTTCAGAAGCCGGACCTTTGGAATCTATTGTTGTTTAGGTTTTGTGAAGACGATCCCTGTGTCTTGAGACGACTAATGCGTTACAACATCTTAAAGATCACGCGCACAAGCCCTGTCGTCTTTAAGACCTCAAATTTCACACTGTGTTGGAAATGTTGGAATTCTTTCTATTGGCATCATTTGAAAGTGGTGCTGAATTGAATTTTTCGTTAGATTAAAATGTTCATTGACCGGGCCTTCATTGTCTAATCTGATGTCTGATGTATTTTGGCACGATGTCGAAGTTTATTCTTAGTTTCGCCCACATTCTGTTTCAGGCATTTTCGGCACGTAATTAAATAAATTACATTCTCCGTGCCACAGTTTAGTTGATCTTTAAGCTTGTATTCATTTTGGTCTGTTCGCTTTTGAAAGTGGATTGTGTAGCAATTACTTCGTCCAGTTTACACTGAAGTTTTAGACCATTGCCATGATTAGGACGTTTATGTTTTATCCTTAAAGGTTCTGACTCACGAACGTCATTTATCTGGCAATTTGTGATTTGGCGAAGTGTTTCAGATTTAATATGCCGTAAGAACCGGGCGAAATAGCCTCTAGGTTTCAATGCTCGAAACAGGATCGCACATGAGTGGTGAAAATACCGTATATCGCTCAAATTTCTATGGAATCGAATGATTTGAGATTTGACTATTCCCTTAAATATATGGGTCGGGTGAAAAGATTTGGCATGTAGGAGTTCGTGGGTATCAGTTGGTTTTAGAAAGACCTTGTAATCTAAATATCCAGTGTTCTGGAAACCAGGTTCCTTAAAAACTGTTAGGTCCAAAAAGTCCACAGAAGAGTCTTGAATAACTACTTTGGGTCATGGTTATTCAGAGTTTCGAAATATAGTCCGAAATCTTCCTTGGAATGGTGCCAAATTAGAAAAATGTCATCTAAATATCTGAGGTATAAGAGAGGCTGTTCTTCTAATTTTCTTAAAGCCTGTTCTTTCCAATGAGCTACATAGATAGTGGCAAAATTTGGACTGAACCTTTTACCCATTGCACATGCACTAATTTGTTGATAGAACTCTCCATTGAATTCAAAGTCATTACATTTTAGACTAATTTCTAAAAAATTCCAAAAGCGATTGGGATCAGGAAATCTTTGAAAAGTATCTTTAACAGCTTTGATACCATTATCAATGTCAATATTAGTGTATATGGATTCAATATCCATGGTGACAAGTAAGGTGTTAGGAGGAGCTTGGAAGCTGGACAGCTTTTACAGGAAATCTTCAGTATCTTCAGATAGGCTTCAAGTAGTAGTCAATATATTCCGAAATGTGGTAAGAATTTGACCCATAGTCTGAAACAATAGGGCGCCCAGAGTTTGTAAGGTTATCTGTCCACTTATCTATAGGTTTATGAATTTTTGGTAGGATATTGAACTGTCTCGCTCTTGCATCTCTGTGGGGTGCTAAGTATTCACACTGTGTGTTCGAAATGATTTGCCTCCTATTTAGATATTCCACCATGTTGAGCAGCCTTGAATGATCTTGGGGCCATATTTCTCCATCCAGTCTTTTGTAATGTTTAGGGTTGCCAAGTAACCTTTGGGCTTCTTTGACACAGTGACATTACAACTGTAGCTGAGCCCTTATCTGCAGGTTTTAACACAATATTGTGGTTCAGCGAAGGATAAGTTTGGTGTATATCGCGGTATACTTTGGTTTAAAAAATACAGGAGTTTCGAACGGTTACCAATGCAACCCGTAGCATCTCATTATGAAGTTTAAAAAGACTTGTGGAATCATGAGTGAGATCTAAGTACACAGCAGCTTTTGACAATGGTTACGTCATATATCTCTCAATTGCAGCTATGTCAGAATAGAAACATTTTATTCGCTTTTATTTTTCAGAATAACAATGGAATGGTTATGGAGAATTTCCATGCTTATTCACCGGTCAGCGCTAGGTGAAAAACATCATAAACTTTACTGACGTGGTTCAAGGAAAAGCTTTGACAATATGGAGTCTAAACACTATTAACGAAGAGTCCTCTCCCGTGGCCCGCGGTGATCTGTTATTGGAAATCCCGTCGGTCAAAAGGCCTTGAATACATTTATAAAAGTATTCCAAGAAACTGGAAATCATGTGGAGATGTGTAAAAAACCACTCCCTCAATGGCATTCGACGACGTACAAAAAAATAGGCGATGAACATGAAATGCATGAAATACGCCTTGTGTTTGTTAACTCTGATGTATACAGCAAAAGAAACTGACCCGTTAGTTATCTGGCATGTCGTACAGCGAACGTAAGCTGTTCTACTTTAACCAGAGTTTGTCACAGGTGACCGAAGATGCCATCGTTGATCAGTGACTCGCCAATATCGACACCGGTGGAAAAAGGGCATTGGAAGAATATAGATTCAGTCTGGCTCTCACAGATCCAATGTGAAACATGGCGTGAAAGTAAACTGAAAACGCAGGAGTGAGAAGGCAATTATACAGGTGTTGATGAAAAGCTTCCAGACTCTGGTGAATGGTCTCTATCCCAGTACATTTAACTCGTTTTGAACATCGAACTGTTCTGTTATATTCAATGCATTGTGTTTTCAGAATAAAAATTCCAAACACAATTACAGAAGCATTACAGAAGTTCGGATACCTGTCTTAAAACCAATCAAGATCCAGCACTTTCTCGATTTGGAATTCACATCTGAAGAGAAACAGAGACGTGGTGTACAGATTGAACTGACGAGAGTGAAAGAAACAATACAAAACAGGTTAAATAGAATTGTGTTTAAAAGGTGTTACTTTTATTCAAATTATTATACTCAATAATGCTATACAACAACAGTTGTTCGACGCTAAGACAGGGTACCACAAGTCTATATTGACGCTATAAGGCGATCAAAGGATGTATCTAGCCATATGGTTTAAAATAATACTGGCTGTTGGAACAGGGGACGGACTCTTAATGTTAGTAATCTTCATTTTCCGGAAGTAATTTCTCTAACGTCTGTTTGCTCATGTGCACAGAAACTTCCCAGGCCTTCGATTTTTTTGATTTTCTCGTGAAGCTTGTCCTGACGCAGTTAGTACATTACCCGGACTTGTTTCAAATAAATATCGAAGTTTGCGAGATCTCTGGGCGCATGCACGTGCAGGCTGCCTGGAAATCGCCTAGTTCTTCAGATTTTTGTTCTATTCTGTCCCTGAGCATGTCGACGTCTTTACTCGCCGCGATACGGTGTTGTCATCGTTGTCCTCATTCACGTAGTCGTCATCATCCAGGTCGTCATCATCTTCATCGCTGGGTGGGCCGCTGGAAACTTCATCTAGTACATCCAAGTCTGTCGAAGACACAGCTTATGAAAACCAGACTGTCGATGCGCTCACGTCGGAATCGTTATGTCGAATGACACGTGTGTTTTCTTATCCATAGCTCTAGCGTATTCGTCTTCCCAGCTTATGTTCGGAATTTTCGACAAAAAGGTTGTTCGTTCGATATTCATATGGATGTGGTCATTGACAAGAGATTTCATACCCATGACGAGTTATAAATACTGGCCGCGTAAAGACCGTCGCAGTCAATGGGTCAATGCATTATGCGACATGCGGCGTTCGTTCGGGTACCGGTGTCCCTCGGTAGCTGTCTGGTGTGTAAAAGCTGTCGAATGATTCGGATGGACATTGAATGCCAGTTGTATCGATCACTTGAGGGATCTATTGAGTCGGTTGCTATGGTGACAAGGGCTACTCGGGTGCGTAATTGGGTGGTTCTGAACTTCGTCTCTGTACACCGATTAGTGACTATGAATCGCGCTCCCCAGGTGATAGGTTTGTCAGTACACGTTTGCGTTCCTCGGGGTGTGAGTTTTTAAATCGACGAACAAATAATACCTGTAGGTAGCTAAGATTCATAGCGTCTCCCTTCCCTCAACGCTATGCCGACGACAAATACATTTCCCTGTTGGTAACTCGAACATCTCCATGGCGCACTTATTATAACCTTTGCGCCCTATTGGACCTTCATTAACTTGAGAAAATGGGCCGCCATGAATAAAAATACCATAATCAATGTTGTGATCATCATCCCCTGTATACACGGGTCTATTATGACGGAAATGCCAATCTTCTTGACCCTGCCATTTCTGTATTTTTATTCATGGCGGCCCATTTTCTCAAGTTAATGAAGATCCAATAGGGCGCAAAGGTAATAATAAGTGCGCCATGGAGATGTTCGAGTTACCAACAGGGAAATGTATTTGTCGTCGGCATAGCGTTGGAAGGGAGACGCTATGAGACGCTATGAATCTTAGCTAACATGTAGGGCGACTTACAGCTCGGTGAAAAGTTTGCACGATTAGTTGACGTTCTGATGACAAATTCGTCTCCCGCAGACTAGGATTTGATATCTGACGAACGGGTTGTTGAAGAGAAGGAAGTAATGACAGTTTAAGGCGTTATTACTGGACGTCTTTCCTAGAGGGAAGAAATTCTGAGTCAAGTAGATGACGGAGAGATTGCGATGATGAAGCCCTTTGGTCCGCGATTTTCGAATTATCCTTGGTCATGCCCATCAGGTCATCGAGTACGATTTTATTGATCTGCGAGGAATCGAAGAAGTAAGATTGGTCTATATCGTGAGGAATTCCGGGAACGAAGCTCACGTTGTTCAATCGCGTATTCTCGTACGCTATCTGCCTATGGCTATAACACAAAAAAAAACAAAGCGTGTCGAAGCTGGAGCTAAAGTTCATTACCCACGACGTTTTCCACATTTCCTATAGGGATGATCTAATACTCTTGACGGAGGTGTAGGTGTTGGTCCTATACCCCCTCTTCGTGCGTACGCTTAACTTTTACGTTATCTGAACTCCTTTGTGTGAATTGACATTCGTCTACGTGATTTTTGTGTATAGAAAACAAATGTCTACATAGAGTAAACGGGATGTACAATAACTTCGAACTTAAGTGGCATGCGTAAGCCATGTCTCTCGTCTTCTCTGACACCCATCGTATACTGAAACCTCACTGGTGGAATTACAACACATTTAAGGGTAGTGGGAAGTGGTGCCGACATACTGACTGCAAGGGCTCGGAACTCGGAGATGGGATTGTTAAGGGCTCGGAGCTCTGGGATGGGACAGCTAAGAGCCCGGAGCTCTGGGATGGGACAGTTGAGAGCTCAAATAATTTGGAGCTCGGAGCTCATGGAGCTCGAAACCCATGGAGCTATGTAAGCTCAGAGCTAATGAGGTCTTGGACAATGAGGAATGAAAAACAACACCACGATATAAAATGCTGTAATTTATACTGATATCCAGAAAGAGGAGTTACAAATGCAATTCTTACTTTGAATCGTTTCTCCTTAGAATGTCAGAAATTGTTAAAAAAAATCCAAGTTCATTGTGCCATGTTCATAATTTCACACTCCTTTGGATGTATTGCCCGCTTACGATTCAATGAACACCAAAATATATAAACGTACAATGCAAGCCATTTCACTCACACTTGTTCACTTAATATTATCGTTTATACCAGATTAACTAAGGTGGACAGTGCATCAAGAAGCAGGGTCAGAGTTTTCCCCATTTCCATCATTCAGTCCAACATAGTTACTGACAAACTGCCTTGGTCATACAGCCTAATAAGGGATATCATGCTAATGACAAAGGCGACTCAATAGCGCCACGACCGTACACAACTACATACATGTAAAAGTTTTCAGTCATGGCTTCATAATATATTAAATATAAGAAAATTATCAACAATTTATTATGTTGCCCATCGCGTTTGGTTGTATAATTTAGATCTATATAAAGGAAATGCTGCAACAGAAATCGTCATAATAAAACACTTCTGTCTGAAGCGGGTCTGCTAAATATGAAAAAATGTCTTCACAATAACTACATTCGATGTCATGGTTCAATGAGCGACAACACTGGTGACAATATATTTAACCAGAAGTCATACTTGATATTGATATAGAACTTGATATTCTGACGGCATTGTCTCCAAAGTTTATATCGACCAAAACATATTTTCTCATCTACTTCAGGTGATGATCTATTGTTTCAAATTTGCAGATAAAATAAAAATCATCTCAAAAGGGCCGTTCCTATGAAATATATACTAAGTTGGAGCGATATGCAACAGGTGAGAAAAATTGACGACGTCTGGCGACTAAAAAGCAACCATATGACTCTACAGGAAAGTATTTGTCGACACGTAACATTGAGACCCAAGAATACGGTGGATTCTCGGACGTAGCCTTAGTATCTCAGCCGCGCTTTTGTACTAAGACCATCGCTGTTGTTCTTGAAGTTATAATTCATTTAACCGATTTAATTGATTCATAGTCTGATTAGAAGCTCACCTACTGTGTCATCTATCGGGTAGGTTGATAACCAATACGATATTTTAAATTGTAGGAATACATAATACTCATTTGCTATATATCATCCTGCTCGAAATCACATGAACGATTATCCAGAATTTGCTCCCAGTACACTAGAGATTTGCCTGCTTATCATCTCGGTTTCTGGAAATGAATGCTTCTTTCCCGATGAAAATTTATTGAAAGGACAAAATCTAAGCGAATAAATTAACCTAAAATGTTCTATCACAGTTATTTCCACATAAAGGCACACGGGTATGTCCATTAAAGGTGACTGTTCGTATGTCCTTCCCGTTTCAATCTCCCTAGCCACCGGGTAGGTTTTCACGCATCGACCATATGCATGTATCAAGAAACTCAAACTTTTGAGGGGGGGGGGCGGGGGCAAATTGGTCGTGTCAGTCCTGTGTGGCCAGGCGACTCGTGTCGTCGACGGAGTGCATGCGCTCGATCTATAGTTTTTCAAGGTATTTCTCTGCAGCCTCATGTAAATATCCGTCATCAGGATAGGTAATGTGCACCAGCTTTCCTCTTCTCACGATATACAACCTTTCCGGCCAAGTTGCAAAGGCGGTGTTGAATCGGTTCTCCATAGTATCTACTACGGCAGGTATATGATCGTCACAATTCAAATCATCGCATAAGGTATGGTGTTTATCTTCAGCGAGGAACATTCTGAAAAACGATAAGGTTTATCTGTAATTATTCAACAAATCATGCACACGTCACGTATTTCTCCTGTAAAGTTAACTGTTAAAGCTGAAGCATAAACATTCAGCTGCTATGCATTAGTCAACCAAGCAATTCACACAAACTCTGAGATCACGGGTTCGATAGCAATCGTACGACCCGACATTTAATATTCAGCCGTCGTCCATAAAAGAATTTCCCCGCAAATAACCGAAAGGCCTATTTTGTATGGCAGCACAATTTCCAAATGTGTATGAAATAAGAATAATAAAAAGGCAACATGCATGGTTACCTACAAGATAGATGTCTTTCCATTATTGACGCCGAAAATATTTTATGAGCGACGGCTGAATAGTTAATGTCGGACCTTGCGCTTGCTATCAAGTGTCAAGAAAGTGTCATCCTAAAACTAATCGGATATAAATCCACCTAAAGCAAGACAGTACAGTCGTATAAGGTCACCTATAAATCAATAAACAATCGAGAAAAATAAAAATCGAGCAACCAGAGAGGTGAAATGAAACCATACCTCCGTCTATGAAACCTATTAATCACTTGAGCTAGAGGGCTGAAGCTTACCACAGTATACACTTGGGTCAAGCTCTACCAGAAAACGTAAAAAAACAATTGAAGATGGCCGCCCTGATGACGTCAGAGTGACGTCATTAAAAAAATCCGCATTTTTTGGTCGATTTTTCGGTCAGATTTTTTATTTATGCAATTTCTCCGCAAAAACTGCATGATAAATTAGTAGATATTAATGTGACGTGAAATAAAATATTTTTTCCCCACTTTTCATCGCGGAAAAGCAGAAAGTTTGAAGGAAAATTACGAAAACATCACTTTTCTGGTATCCCAAGTGGCCGCCATCTTGAATTTACGCATGATCCCCTGCTCGGGGGTTATGCAAATAGGCTCAAAATGACCACAATATAATAAACTCAGGAGTCACGGAGTGTCGACTCTCAATTTTTTGTCGTTCCGGAGATAGCGCAGATAGTTTGGTAGTGGGGCCATTTTGCTCCCCCCCCCCCGCCCTCCCCGGCCTGGTAGGGTTAACTCATTCGAGTAGACATGGAAGATGTTCGATTATTCTACCTTGCTGCTTCTATCCTGTCATCTATAGTCCTGTGTTGGGGAAGCTTGCTGCGTTTCAATCCCAGTGGCCACTCGTCCTTAGCGTGAGCCTCGAGGACGTAGACAAACTGAAACACGGCCTTTTCTTTGTACTGTAAGAACAGCTTCCGGAGGCCTCCGTTCAGCACAGAGACCTGGATAAAATAATATATCGAAGAGAAAATTGCAAGCATTACCAAATTAATACATCATTGTATGTGGATTGCAGGAAATTAAAGATAACCTGGTGGGTAACCGGACGTTTGTACTTCAACTTCCAATACTGTTCAGTTGTCGATAATCGATACACAATCCAGAGAGTCATCCCATTTTCCACTGTATTGTATTCCTTCCATGTGATCAAGTCATTTTTACAAGCCATTATGTTTTTGAACGTTATTTTTGAGAAAATACTATGCGACGACGGAGGCTACAATATAATGAATATGAATAACGTCATCTTCTAGTCACCTGAAACGGAGGTCAGCTCCGCGATGCAGCAAATAGAAGAAGAGGCTTGTCGTCTACAGGGAGGAGGTCGGATAACTTCAGCTTTCCTTTGCACAAACTGATAAGTGGAACATCGGGGCAGTCATCCCCTACACGTAAATCTCCTTCACGACTTCTGTCTTTGTTCATGTATACTACGAGTTGTCGGACCTGTTGTTGAGAACAAAAAGAAAGGAAATCTCGTGAGCATATATATATTTGAAGCGCCATGTGATGGATTAATCGATCACATGGCTTTGTCAGGTACTATCAAGCAGGGAGGTAAATAAAGCATAAAAACTTCACCACTAGATAATAACTACACATGTAGCGCCTCAACCGTTGCTTCTCGGGGCAATGTACACTTACAGAAACTCTCTCATTGGCTAGATTAATTTTCAATTTTATGCTCAGGCCAATGAAAACCCAATATGCCCAGGCCAATAAAAACCCCAATTTTGTTTTGCAAATTTGAATTAACCTATGTGCTCAAAAGTAAAAGATATATCGTGACACACTTTTGTTCCTGTGAACACCCAGTGATTCATACGAGTTCAAATCAAGCAAGTTTCTTAAATACAAACCTCGAGATCGTCCCTGTATAAGTGATTCAGACTCCTGTAGTGGCGGAGATTAGACTTGGAAGGCTCTATTCTATGTTCTTCAAGGACCTGCTTCTGTATCTTGTCTTCTATGGAACACGGCGGAACAATTGTCGCAGTTGATTCTTCGCGATGATCGTACAAATCTTGGATTTTCTTTGAGAACCGTATCTCGTTCTCCCTCCTTAACATCCGCATCACTAGCTCTCGGTTTTCGACAAATCCAGAGACCCCGACATCAGCAGCATCCTGTAATGTATACGTTATATACTTGGTGAGTGTAAGCGAGTCACGAACGTGGATTAGATATTATGTTCAAGTCCAATAGCATACATACAAACGAGGAATATGAGAACTACCGGAAGTTCATGAAAAGTTCTGGAACTCAGAAGTTCATGAAAACTAATTTTTTCATGAACCTTTGGAACTACATATTGCTTTACAGTTACCGGGATTGAAAACGTATAGTTCCTGTTCAGCCAATTGGTGATGCGTGCCTATTGCGCAGAATAGCTCAATAGTAATCCTTAAAATAAGTTATTCAACAACATATCGGCTGTGGCTCATTATCTGGGGCTAGCCGTGGCCAGGGTCATGTAATGATCAGTTGGTCATTGACTGTGTTTGGAGCTATGAAACACTGAATTGGATCGAGCTCCTTTGATAGTTTTGTGATTCGCATCCAGTTCAGTTATTGAAAGATCGATGGGATCTTAGTAATATAGTAAACAACCTTTCGAAGAGATGTGTCATCAGCAGTGTCTCTCGCACGCCTGTCGCGTTTACTGGTTCTGTGTGGAGTATAGAATTCATAACCTCTTTTTCCGCTCCTCTCAGAAGACATCCTTGATCGGCTTCTTCGGGACGTATGGGTTTTCTTGGAGTGACCATCATCTCTTCTATTTGGGCGGGATCCTATCTCCGGGCGGGATCCTATCTCCGGGCGGGATCCTATCTCCGGGCGGGATCCTATCTCCGCGCAGCGTCCCCTCCTCTCATACTCATCCAATCGTTTGCGGGGCCGAGATCTGTGCTCAGGTTGTCTCCTGCAGTCGTCATCGCTGTCACTTGTGTCAGTCGAGTCATAGTACTTGTATCCTCTTTTCCCGCTTCTCTTCGACGACATCCTTGACATTGATGAGTCACTCTCGCTACTGTCGGAAGAGTCGTCTGGTTTGTTTTTGCCCCTCTTTCTTCTTTCTATCGGTGAACGGCTTCTGCGTGACAGGTTTCTCCTGTGATCATGAATATTTCCTTGGGGTTCACTCTGTTGTTCCCTCCGAGATGCACCATCCGATCCATGCCTACTATTTTCATCCCAAGTCGAAGACCAGCCGGATCTTCCTTCAGAGGGCAGCCTCTGATCTGAAGGTTAGACCATTAATTATGTATAGAATACCGCAAAAAAAACATGGTAATTCATCCTGGGAAGGAATGGTTGGTATCATATATATATTAAAATCATTTCTTGATAATTTGACAAAGAAAAATATTCAAAAAGCTAGAACAATATCTGCAGAAAGCAACAATGTGACAGCTCTCTGTCGGGTACCTCCATGATGGAATTTTCAGTTTCTGCGGAGTGAGCCTCTCATCATGTGTTCATTTTCCCGATAAATTTGACAGAACAAATCAGTCTTTCCAACAAGGTAGGGCATTTGTTGCCGCGAAATTTGGGGAATATAGTTTTCTGGAGATATGCCGGACAAATTGAATAAGTAAGAATTATTAATTGTGTCGTCTTACCTGAAGTATTCCTATCACCTTGGCTGAAGTTGTAGTGTCCAGTCTGTCGTGAGCCGTAGAAGCCATACCCTCTCTTTCCGCTCCTACTGGAGAACATCCGTCCTACTTGCTTCGTCCTCATATTTCACCGCTCTCTGTCCATTATATTGGCGGTATTACATGGTGATCAGTTCCTGTATACGAAAGATGTCAATTGGACATATAACGATGAGATCTTTCTCGCGGCCAGACGCTATGTAGAGCTATGTACTAGATGTATGTCGGGTATTGCACAATCTTCACTTGTCGGTATGGATCAGGGTTCCCCGTTTGATGAGTCTAAGCTAGCCTATTTTTTATGTATAATATGATAGCTTTTTTAAATTTTATGCTAATACTGTAATAAGAATTAAGTTTTTGATGGACACGTAAATTCTGTAATGGACGACGGCTTAGACGTATGTATTGTGGATAAATGCATTTATGATCGACATCACCAGGATATTGCCAGGACAAATAAAGTCACATACGTGAGAGTTCCAGTGCGTATTTGGTACATGTCATATAGTCGAAATATACATCACCAGAACGTTGTGTATCCAATATGAACACCACAAATATGAATTGACCTAAATCATTGTCCATGATGTGTTGTTGGAGACGGTGAACGTTTAATAGAACATGTTTACTAAATCACCAGGCCGGATCAGAATGATAGCTTTGAAGCAGCAGATAGGCGTGATGTCTCATCTGCCAGTACAGTATTTTACTGACATACATATAGTCAATGGCGACCCTCGAGATCCTTTATAAAGTATTTCATATTCTGACCCATATTTTCACCGGTTAAATACCCCCGAGTATCATGTCTGACCATTTGTAGCGAATACTTTCATAGTACAAAGGCAAGCGTAATTAAATATCCACGAATAGAATCTTCGGTTCTAAGCGAATAATGGACAAGGCAATAAGGAAGTAAATACATACCAATCCATCAACCTCAACTCGTCTTGTGAAAACCAGACCTGACCTAAATAAACTCTGCCAACAGGTAACATTTCTCTCCATATCACTCCGCTTACACGCAGTAATTTTACATCTTCTTTTTATGTTGTTTATTTGACTCTAACCGTACTGTTGACGTGAATCCCAGCAAACGCCAAACTTTCGGCTCAATTAGTAAACGTGCAATTAAATTTATGATTATGGATCACGATCTATAGCTCTCGCACTCGCACTAATTTCATGACGCGGGGAAGTTCACGTATTTGTCTCTTACACGGATTGACAAGGTGAATGCATCGATCGCTGGAAATGCATTCATGTGAATTGGTCTATAAATAATTTTCGCTCGAATTGAATAAATTTTCCAAGCGAAATCGCAGGACTCGAGTTAGATAGACGGAATTACATTTATACTTCCTTGTGTATTAGAAATTGTATGAACACAGGCTGTATACCGCTGTGGCGTGTTGCGCGTACACTTTTTTTTAGTCATGGATATGTTGCACAAAAAAGCTGCCTTTCCTAAATTCAAGCGTCAGATCTGACATCCAGTAGTCATACGTGGCTCATAGATAATGGCGACCATAACGATGAGCGTTCATAGCCATGTAATTAATTCTTATTGATGTGTACAGCCAACCTTCGAACAGGGTTGTTTTCCCATTATGCCACATCAAGAAAGGCAATCCTCTTTGGCGGTTGGTGTACGGCTTGCTCAATATACCAAATCGAGGTATAATTTTGTTTCTCTACGTTGTACATAGATGTGGGCGACGTGAGGTTGTGCCACAAACACAGTCGAACTGCGGAAGATGTGGGCTCATTTAGCTTAGAATATCCTAATGGGACACCCTCCACAGTACACTGTTGAAAATTTAACTCATGTATATTCATAGATATTTCAATCACCACGATTATGTAATACAATCTGCGGTAACTGGTTAACTGACTTGTAGTTGCAACGCTCACTGAAATACGTCAACTTTCTCAAAATGTTAATCACAATTATCTGGCCAATCACCGACTTCAACCGAGTCGGTTTGATTACACTCTCTACGCCTATACAGTTTGCTTTCTACATTTAGAGAGTTTTGGTTCTGATCAGTTAAGAGGTACAATAATGCGCTTGGTCGCTATGGATTAAAAGTATATTTTCTATTTGGCTATGCTTCAAATATCAGTATTATTAATACTGTTCATGCTATGTTATATCTATGAATAAATCTAATTCACAGAATATGATCATCTGGCATCCATATTTCTAGCCACACGATTCAGGAATATCATTTGTCTTATATAATGTTGCGAGACCCGTTCGACACGCTTCCACAAATTAAAGGAGCACTCTTGCTAATATCTGCTTCGTTATTAATAATATGCTAACACGGGCTTCGTAATAATTGGTAGCAGAGCGTGGTCTTTTGTGACAGAAATTTGCATGTCGATTATTTTTTGTGAGGTAGTTTATTCTTCCGATTGACCAAAGAAATGAAAAGCTGGTGAGTATGAATTATTATTACCTTGTTAGCGACAATGCATATGTCAGGCAACGAGAAAATGATCCCTGAGTTAAAAGTATGAATATTGATAATTTTGGCGACCAGGTTTTATTGATGGATCTCCAGAAACAGATATCAGCGTTGTATTTGCAGATATCCAGTCAGCGTAAACTATTTGCAAATCAAACTATTTCTTTGCAAACGACTTGTCATCGGCAATACAAGAAATTTTAAAACTGAAGTGGGGGGTTAAATTAAGGTAAAATGCGTATTCGTGTTCAGGCTAAAGTTACAGGATTCAAGCTCTGAAATCCAAAGAGTTACAGCAGTTTTCCGACAGAAACAATGTAGAATAGTCAGATTCGGCCGGTCATGAAAATTTTCCCATAATGGAGACCTGTTGTGTTTCGTGGGGTGTTTCGCCTTCATCTATATTTCGAATTCTATAATATGCACATACAGGTTTGAGGTCAGAATTGTCTGATTCAGATAATTGAATTGAATAAATGAATTCTGTTTTAGTCCGGGAGCCAAACCCCAGTTTGAGCCTTGACGTGGAAATGGAGTCCACCTAACGTTTTTTGATGGATTATATATCTCCTGTGTGTGCAGATTCAGTATCCGGATGATGCCAGCCTGGAAACCTTGGGGAAATCAAAATATCCAAGATGGCCGCCAGCATATTCAACATGACCGCTGTATAATGCTTAGATTGAACGCTATATGGAATTGAGCTATATATTTTTGGTCTACGAGTGCTCAGAAAATGGTGTATAGATTGATTGGTACTTCATACCACTTATAATGCGACCTTCAGCTTATCTCAACCGTAGTGGGGTGGAACTGACGTCATTCTGCGCATGCGCAGTAGAAAAAGGGTATTATATTGGACGTTTTGGGGTCGAGGCGGACCCATAGTGGGCGTACTGGGCTGTGGGAGGTGTCATCATGGAGCTCTCGTGGAGGAGCGTCCGACTGGGCTAATGTGTCATGCATTTTCAACATTCTCAAAAGGAAGTGCTGGGAAAATGGGCACTGGGAGGGACGTTTTTGGGTCGAGGTGGACCAATAGTGGTCCGATTGGGCCTTATGAGGTATCAGTTTGAAGCATTCGTGGGGAAGCATTCAACTGGATGGGATGTAAGGTGGAACTGACATCATTCTGCGCATGCGCAGAAACAAAGTTTATTTGAATAGACGTTTTGGGGTCGCGACGGACCAATAGTGGACCGATTGGGCCATAAGAGGTGTCATCGTGACGCTCGCTGACAATGATACAGCTCACCAATCCCCAGTGTACGAGTTGTCACAGCGCCACAGCTCACCAATTGCCAATATACGAGTTGTCAGAGCATTTCCATCATAGCTCTCTAAATTTGTATCTAATACCGCTTATGCCGGTGCTAGGGGCCGTGTGGTCATGTCATCCAAGTTGCCACATGAACAGATACAATAAAAGCGTACCTGAGATACAACACATATCACGAATCGTTAGATTCTTGGTATGTGCTTTAGAATAGGTAAAACTAGAAGACTATACTGTGAAGCCATGTGACTGTCCCACTTCCCTTATATGTGTTGTAATCTCCTGTGGAACCATCCGACTGGGTCACTGTGTCGTCCGGTTTCAACATTCTGCGCATGCGCAGTCTGGCCGTAGTATACAATGCTGGCAATTTTGGGTTCGTGGTGGGTCTGTTGAGTGATTATGGAACCATCCGTGGTCCTAATAGGCCGTGTAGGCTGTCAGCTTGAAGCTCTCGTGGTGTAGCTCACGACTCGAGGGATGTTCACGTTATCTGCGACGTCATTGGTGACATCATCAGTGAGAGTGGTAGCGAAAGCGGCCATTCTGGGGGGGTGTGAAGGTAGGTGTTTGGGGTGGAGAAGGACCATCCAAGGTCCAAATGGCCAGTGAAGCGTGCCCAACGCCCGGTGGTGGTGGTAGTGTCTGTACATATATGGATTAACACGTGTCCCTCATCAGTCCGGGATGACGAATGGTATGGTTTTTGTTGGAAGTCATGGCGGAGCGTTCATTGTGAGTGCGTGTGTGAGTGTGTGGGCGGGGGTGTGTTGGGGGTGTGCGTGCGTGTTTGTGTACTGTGTGTGAACATTGAGCTTAGTTACCCGTCTCTCTTTTGGAAGACATGGAGGCTCTGAAAAGAGCCGTACTTTTCTGTCGCTGTAAGACAGAACTGTCATTGCCACAGCATCAGGGTCAATAGGGCAAAGACCATTGTGAGGCCAACGAGCCGTCGCTGGTTCCAGTGTGAACGCTCGTGGTCCATAGCCCGGGCATCAAATATGGCTGTCATAGTCCAGTAGTGGAGGGTGATAGCACACCTCTCCATCGAGTCGACCCTGTCGAGGACCGCCTCTGTGAACTCTTCCAGGATCTGGCATCGCCACTCGTTGTCGTCGCCATCTCCAAACATGGACCGAACAACTGCTCGGTAACCCGTGAGTGAATTAACCACGATCGCATGCTGTAGAATGCGAGTCGCATAGGGATGGCTCTCCGCCATGGCTCTGCAACAGTAGAAATGGGGATGTGGGGTCCAGAGGGACGTGCTTTATAGACGATGTCACACATGCGCAGGTCGGGAATTGTGGGAAAAGGGCTCTTGGGCTCTCTAGCATAGCGCATTGACGACATGGTGTAGACAGATGAGAGAACAACAACAACAAGGATGACAGGTTAATCATTTTATTATCCCCATCAGCACATCATAGCCGCGTTGGGTATATTTACAATTCTAGTAAGCTCTTGTCCAATCAGAAGTCGTCGTTTGAGAAAGTTCAATCTTCGGTCAGGGTCGCTCTTGGCCTAAGCGTCGTCGAGCAGTCCAGGATACCGTTGAGACAGCATGTTCTGAAACAGTTGTTTGCGCCTTCTGCTTATTTCCCAGGGCCTTGGTGGGCGGTAACCCCATATCCTCTTCCAAGTGACGCTTTATGCTAGAGCGTTAAGGTCACCCAAGAGCTTGGTCTTCATGATGAACCTGTGCGTGGGGTCACCTTTCATCTCAAGCGGCAGCAGGCTATACCGTTCAAAGATGGCCATGGCTGTTTTCCTGATGTCAGGGTGCATTTGGATGAACGCATGAATGGGTTGAGAGCTTGGAACTTTCGGAGCTGTTGGAGCTTGGAGCTCTTGCGTTAAGACGGGCGTTGAGCACGCCTCAATCTCGGAGCTTCGAGCTCCGAGCTCTTAGAGCTCTCGGAGCTCGGAGCTCTTGGAGTCTGAGCTCGGAGCTCGAAGGTGACGTCATCGTACGCATGCGCACACACCTGTGGTCCACTCGCAACCTGGTGTACCCTATGCTCTACGGACATTGGGAAATATGTCATATATCAGCATTTTGAAAGCCATGGGTGATTGAGGCAACCAATAAATTCAACGCTTTATATTTCAAAGAGACGGGCATATTTTAACCCTATCTGGCCTGGGCTTTTTGGGACCTGTCCAGGCCTGGGGGGGGTCAAAATGGCCCCCCTAATTATTTTTCTTATCCCTTGAGCTAGGAGGCTCTTATAACACTATACCCTTGGGTCAGGCTCTACCAGAAAATGTAAAAAAATCCAAGATGTCCACTTTGATGACGTCACAGTGACGTCATTTTTCAAAAACGTCATTTTTTGGTCGATTTTTCGGTCAGATTTTCCGATTTTTTTATTTTTGCAATTTCTCCGCAAAAACTGCACGAAAAATTAGTAAATATTATTGTGATGTGAAATAAAATAGTTTTTGCCCAATTTTCATCGCGGAAAAGCAGAAATTTTGAAGAAATATGACAAAAACATCACTTTTCTGGTACCCCACGTGGCCGCCATCTTGAATTTACCCATGATCCTCTGCCCGGGGTGTTATGCAAATAAACTCAAAATGACCCCAATATGATAAACTATAAAGTCACGGAGTTTCAGCTCTCCATTTTTGTCGTTCCGGAGATAGCGCAGGAAGTTTGGTAGGGGGGGCCATAATGCCCCCCCCCCAGGCCAGGTAGGGGTAAAGGGTCAACGGCAGCCATCTTGAATAATTTTTCCTGCTATTGTTGTTTGTTTTCGCCAAATTGTTGTGTGACGTATGTACTGATTGAATTTATCCCAAATTTATAGTCAAATATATCACAATCAGTGATCGAGATCATCCATGCGACAATTCAGCATGATATAATAACCAGGAAATGCCTCATGGCGGCCATCTTGGATATTTCGATTTCCCCAAGGATGCCAAGGTGGCATCATCCGGTTTCGTGATCAGCGCATCGAAAAGATATAGAAACCATCAAAAAACATTAGGTGGACTGTATTTCCAGGTTTTTCGACCGGCTCCCGGACTATT